>SEMN01000036.1:2064190-2087364 GCA_005408345.1 Macquaria australasica | reverse complement strand
GTATCTGATCCAGACCGTCCAGGAGACTCTGTGACTCTGCAGTGTTCAGTCCTCTCTGACTCTGAGAATAAAATGTGTCCAGGAGGTCACAGTGTGTACTGGTTCAGAGCCGGATCAGATAAATCTCATCCAGACATCATCTACACTGATGGAAACAGACGTGATGAATGTGACAAGAGATCTGACTCTCAGAAAAGCTGTGTTTATCGCTTCTCTAAGAACGTCAGCTCCTCTGATGACGGGACTTACTACTGTGCTGTGGCCACATGTGGAGAGATATTATTTGGAGATGGAACAAAACTACAAATCGGTATGATTCTGTGTTGAATCCTGGAGGTGATATTCATAACATGTTAATAACATCATTACTGATAAGTCTACTTTTCTTTCAGAAGCATTGATACGTGTTTTTCTTTGTTATCTAGAGCAAACAGCAAGTCCTGAATTCATTGCGCTGGTGGTAGTAATAGTCTGCTTGGTCATTTCTATGGTTGGAAATATTCTTTTCATCTGTTGCCGAACTCCAAGACAAACAGCATGTGAACAATTCAGAGGTAAGTGTTGTTGACTGAATCAAATATATTAATACTTCTATGGTTTTGCTTGAAAGGTTCAAAGTGTAGGAAGTGTAACATCACACAGGACGAACCTCAACCTCATGTTCTGGGATAAAATAATATCAGTAGAAGTTATTTAGCATATTATTAATACATATCTGCATCAGCAAACATTTGTTGCACAATTTGAGTCTCCATATTGCTGTTTGTTCCATGTGTGCCTCATGAAACGTTACCTTTACAGTGAATAATGTCAATAAGATAAAAGCTATGATTTTTTTATTTTATCAAGATGTTTAAATTAAATTAATCGGCTGAGGATCTTTATTCTAAAGTCAGATTAAGTACATAATATTCCTGTTTTCATTCATTGTTAGGCATAGAAAGTGTCGCTTCGCAAGCAGGACATGAAAACTCGAGCCAACCAGTACGTGATATTGTAAGTGATGATAGCAAATGACATTATTTGTTATTTCATTAATGTAATTCCTAACAGCACCATATAACAGAATGACTATATAATAAGCCTTTGATTTGCTGCACAGACTGAAGGCGGAGATGATCTGAACTATGCTGCATTGCATTTGTCTGGAAGGAAAGCCACAAGAGGCAGGAAGAAGAAAGAGTTAAATACTGAAGAAAGTGTTTATTCTCAAATTAAATGCTGAACGTGAACGTGTGTCTTGAAATAAAAACTGTGGTTTGGTTAATAGGACTGACCTCTGACAATAATTTACATTGTAAATGTTGTGGGTTCCCTTCTAACTTTAATGAGAGTGAAGTGTTTCCTGATAAAAGCCAAAATCATAGCATACAGACATGCTCTTTATGTTCCATGTTTTACCATTATTTGATCCTTGTATCATGATATGTGTAAAACACACATTAGTAGGGCTGTTTGTCTGAAGATCTTTAAGGCTATTAAAGCCAACAGCTATAACTTGTTTGTCATTATAAATAAAGGTTTGAACAACATACCAGTCAGGTTTATTTATTCTGTTATACTTCTAAACATTGACATCTGTAATAAAGACCCTATACCGTAGCTGTGTCCCAGATCCATATTACATGCTGAGTCTATACAATTTGTACTACATGCTAATCATCATAGTATACTTTTTAGCAGTTAGTATACATACATATCAACATACCATTTGTACTAACAAGAAATAATACAGTATGTGTAACTATACAATACAGTAACTTTGGGAAAGCTACTGGCAGTTAAACTTCACAAAGAGACATGAAAATGTTTTTCCTAAGATTTAATACTTCCAAGAGAAAACAGATAGAAGAAGGAAGAGAAAAGGAGAGAAGGGACAGAGAGGAGAGAAGAGACAAAAGAGAGACAGTACATTACTTCCTTGTAAAAGACAAATTAAAAGACAGCGAAAGCCACAAAAACAATCATAATCTGATACCTCTGTTAAAAATAATAGGCTACTGAGCTATTAGCCATATGTAGAGCGCTTGTATAAGCTTTGTACTGAACTGAATGTAACAGCTTGGATTAGCAACAGACTTAATGTACTACTGAACTGAAGGCAGTCAGAATCAGAGCTGAAGTAGCCTAGCGAAAAATGTGAACAAACTAAACATTTAGTGACTACGAATCTTTGAACTGAACTGAATGAAATTACTTGACTCAGCTAAGTGATTTGTGATTTCCACCTCTAGCTGAAAACAGCGGGCTGCTGTGTCTGGAAATGACTCTGATGAGAGCAGTGAGACTGAACCAAAACAGAAAAGTTACGGGCCGTAAAAATCAAAACAATGAGCTGAAAGATGCTGAAACCCTCTGTAGAGCTGAGGGGAACTGCAGGGTTTGTTGTTTTTGTGGTTTTGGTTTTACATGCGGCCTCTCTCACATATCTGTGGGTGTGGTGTGTTTGCGTTGTCTTGCAGGTTCACTGCTAGTCAGATTAGGATAGGCAGATTAGATAGAGGGGATTTGCGCTCTCTTTTGTGAATTTGTTGGAGCCTTTATGCACCTCGTTGGCACTTGCTTTGGTCTATGGTATTTGTGGGTTAATCCTGGGAGGGTTTTTTGTGTAGGAAATGGCTGAAATAGCTGATTTTGTCAAGGCTCCAGCGGAGGAATTTTTGGACAGGTGTACAAAAGAGCAGCTGTTAAAAATAGCAGATCATTATGAAGTTGAAACTTCTGATAAACGGTTGAAGGACACTGTTAAAAGTGTTTTGATAGCGAACTTGAGAGAAATGGGGCATTTTTCTTTCTGTTTGAGCATGTGGCGGACACAAAGAAGTTGTCGGTCGACTCGCACGTTAATGCTGCAATGCGCATTGACTGGTAGAACGCAGGAGGCCTATTCAGCTTTGTCTTATACAGATAGTCAGAAGTATTTGGTTGCTAAGTCAGCTGTGCTGAAGGCTTACGAGTTGGTCTCTGAGGCTTACCACCAACGTTTTCGGACATGGAGGAAAGGGGACAAGCAGACACACCTCGAGTTTGCCCGTGATTTGACAGCCCATTTTATGTGCTGGTGTTCCGATTTAAAGGTGGAGAGTTTTGAGGAGCTGTGTGACTTGATAGTCTTGGAGCAGTTTAAAAATTCCATACCTGAGAGTACTGCTACGTACATCAGTGATCAGAAAGTAAAAACTGCTACGGAAGCGGCTGATTTAGCAGATGACTATGTCTTAACGCACAGGCGTAACTTTGGGGAATTGCGCACTCGCAGTCCTGGGTTTGGGGATAGGGCCGATGCAGGTGGTGTATATCCTTCTGGCCATTTAAGTAAATCTGAGATGAGGGATTGTATGCAGAGTTCCGCTAAGGTCTGTAACTTTTGTCATAAAAAAGGGCATTGGAAGGCTGACTGTTATGCTCTTAAAGCTAGGTCTAGACAGAATAGGGCTGTGGGACAGGCAAGAGGGGCTTGCCTAGCTGTGTCTATGCCCAGTTTGTCTGCGGTGGAATGGGCATGAAAATTTTGCAGGTCCCACTGCACAATGTTATGCTGCATTCTGATATTTTTCAGGGCCAAGTGGCTGTTGGCATGCGTCTGGCACTGCCAATTGAGGGCATCACGCTAATTTTGGGAAATGGCATGGCAGGGGGGCGAGTTTGGGCTGCTGGTAAGAAAATGGGTGCCTCATGGTGACAGCTTCATTGGGGACCCCATTATTCAAGTTGTTGCCATCTAAATTCCGGGAGTCTGTGTTGAAATTGGCTCATGATGAATCTGGACACTGGGGTGTCAGGAAAACCTATGATCGGGTCCTACAGCATTTCTTTTGGCCGCGTTTGAAAAAAGATGTTGCTGCATATATTAAAACACGTCACACGTGTCAAGTTACTGGTAATCCTAACCACAGCATAACACCTGCATGTTTGTTCCCTATTCCAGCCGTCGGCCAGCCTTTAGAACACCTAATAAATGATTGTGTGGGTTCGCTACCTCGTTCTAGGTCTGGCGCAGACTATCTCCTCACTGTGATGTGTCAAAGTACCTGTTTCCCGACTGCGTACCCATTGCGCACAATAACAGCTAGGTCTGTGATGCGCGCTCTTACCCAGTTCATCTCGATTTTTGGTATTCCATCATCATTCAAAGTGACCAGGGTTAGAACTTTTCCTCCCATCTGTTCGCTCAAGTGTTGAAACAACTTCATGTCAAGCACAACAGGGCATCTGCCTATCATGCAAGATCTGTCTACCAGTGTGTTCAGTGTTGCAGTCCTATTTCAAACCCTCTTCATTTGGATGATTGATTACACCTGCAGCGCTTTCTATTTGGTGTATCACTATTTAGATAGCAATGATTCCAACCCTCCTGTGCTGCTCGGTGGCAGAGTGGTTAGAGCACATATTCATACATCTTGTTTAGACCCCAAGGTCAGTGGTTTGAATCCCAACTCACACTGCATTTTCTTCAGGAAATGTAATTAGTTTAAAACAAAACCCTGCAGTAAATACTACTGTATTTAATATGTACTTTGTGTCCTGCTTTGTGCTTTCACACACAAACAGACACAGATAAACATGTATTCAGAGTCACCACTGACAAACAAATGATGCATGGAAACTTAAGTACTGATGTGGTTGGGCTTCAAACTAAGATGTGAATACAAAGGGGTTTATCTTCCTTTCTCACTCTCTGTTGTAGCCTCAGGGAGCTGGTCTTGCACTGCTGTTATATCTTTTTTTAAAAAGGGAAGTGGAATAACACTATTATTGATTATTATTAATATCACAACAACTTACAGGAGTAGTTAAAGGTTACAGGAGGATTGGACACATACACCTACCCCTACCCAGTCATGCTATGTCATCCAGTTTTTAATTTCATTTTTGTGCCAGTTGGTGCTTTTCATTGATAGCTGCTGTCAGAGGGGGGAGGTGCTAATCATTCTCTGGTCCCACCTCAGTCTTTTTGTCAAGAGCAGGAGTTGAACTGTGATCTTAAGCTTGTCATTATCTGCAAAAAGGTTTGATAGGCTTGCTGAAATGCGTTCCAATGTGAACCACTGCGCCAATTGATTGGCGCAGTGGTTCACATTGGAACGGCAGCCTGTCCAAATTACATGGTGAATGAATTAAAATTAAAACAAAACATGAACTAATATGAAGGTTGTATTTTAACATCAATGATGCATATGGCTGTAGATGGTTGCATCTTTAAAAACAAAATGTATAGACATTAATTTTACTTTGAATGAGCACATTAACCAGCAAGTAAAACTAAAACATTTCAGTTTCTTCAACTAAAATTAGCCTGCTGAAGCCTCGTGTAGCTCTTCCCTCACTACACATCCTGTTGAAGTCAGGTCTATTCTGAGTAAACAGCCTTGATGGTTGGTCAAAGGGCGGAGAAACGGCCCACCGCAGCCTGTGTCTGTCAGTGTAGCTGTTGCATGTGGCTTTGCTTGTTGTTCTCAGGACAGACCTGCAGAATGCCTTTACAAGACGGAGGGGTTTATTAATTTGATTAGTTGTCCCCTGATATTTTTATATAAATACATATTTAAGATGTTTTTTTAACAATTAAAGATGACTTTTGAAACACGTGTAACTTGTAATATTATTAATTGCTGCATTGCATTGTAATCATTTCACTGCCAATGTAGCAGGAGAGCCTTGTGTCTTCTGTGTGTAAAAACTCCAGAAAATCGTTCTTGGTTCAATTCTTCACAAGTTTCCCTAATATTGTTATGGGTTGATAAAGTTGCAGCGCTCTATCTTAACGACATATTGCACATTCATGTGAGCCGTCTGTCTCTGTGAGTTCTTCACATCTCTTGATTTTCTGTGTGGTTTTCTCCACATTTCCTCTCTTTTTTACCCTGCATCTGACCCTCAAACCCGCAGGCTACAACCTACGCTGTAGCTAATGTTATTTCTTTTCCTTCTGTTAGATTTGGGTGTTCAAATCAACACTGTCTGGTTCTCTTTAGGATATTCAGTTTTGTATGGGTTACACAAACAAAACAACACAAACTCCAGCTCCAGGATGAGTTTAGCCTAGCTTAGCACAAACACAGGAAGAAAACTAAACAGCTAGCCTAAACTGAAAGAGGAAAATAAAGTTTTCAGCAGCTGTAATAGTGTCTCGTTTACGTGTCTTATCTCGTTAGCTAGCAAACTAGCCACCAGTAAATCCAAACAAAAAAATCAGACGTTTTGTTCAGATTTACAAGTGTGTGAAGCCAGCAAAGTCCCTGTGAGAAAAAGGACTTCTGAGATGCTAAGTGCAGCCATTGGGCCTAGTTTTCCGACCTGAAAATGTGACCCACGTGAATCATGCAGATCCGTTAAAAAAATTAAAAGGGGTTGGGGGGGGGGGGGGGGGGTCGAGTTGAGTTGACAAGAAATGTTACGGTTAGCCATCTAGGCAGCAGGGGAAGGACCCAAATGCAGACGGGACAGGCAGACTGGTGCAGATGAATGATTTATTAACAAAAAGTAGCTTACAAAATAAAATACAAAATAAAACCGGACACAAGACCAAACACACACAGCGTCCATGTGGGATCATGACAAGAAGAGGTGGATACTTGGATACTTGATTAGCTGTTTTGTAATGTTAGCTGTGTCTTTCTGCACTCGCGCTTCAGCTCTAGTTGTCTGCCTTGCGCAAAGCAGATAGTAACACAAATAAAGTTAGTCAGACTGAATGTAAACATACACATTATTTTGATATTGATAACTTTATGTAATTACAGCACTATAAATAGTTTTGCTGCATTTCTATGTGAGACCAAATGAAGGGAACTGACAGACTATTACATTCTGAAGATAATTACTTTTATTTGTTTTCCAGCATACACAGATTTATGGCCAGACAAACACTGAACAGGTTAAATCTATTGATGAGACGGTTAAAATAGGTTTAAATATGAAAAATATGAAAAAATAAAACTATATAAAAAAAAAATCCAACTCAAAATATTGCTCCATATTGTGCCCATTAAATACAGAACAGAACAGAACAGCTTCTGCTTGACAAAGCACAAAAACCAAAAACTGGTTATCACAGAAACAAAAAATTCAGTCACGTAGTTTGAATGAAGACACTGCTTTGAAAATAATACAAAAACAACTAAGTACATGTACATCTCTTATCAAATGAAAATGGATCACAGGTTTGCTAAATGTGAGGGGGAGGTCATTTTCTACATATCAGCCAATCACTACGATTTCCACTTTGTAAACCTTGACCAACTTGTGACTAAACCTTCCATTGGGGTGGGAAGACATCAGTAGTGCAAGAGAAGGGTGCTGTACCACAATGACCCGAAGACTGGCTGCTTTGATTCTTCTTACTACAATGTGTAAGTGCAATTCTTAACTGGTGTGAGAAAGACTACTAGCTAGCTATTGTTCTTACTACACTTTGCGTGAAAACATATTAATACATATTAGAAAAGGCCATGTAATAATCTTTGCAATGGCAAATACTTTACATTTTTCAGTGTTTTTCCCTCTCATCTTGTAACTCTTTTATTGTTTGTCTCTTTTCTTTAGATCTGATTCAAACTGCAGAGGTTCCTCACCAGATCTCTTTGACTGTGGTCGAAGTTGGTGACAGTTTTACTTTTCAATGTCCAGTCTCTGAGACAGAAGGCAAACACTTTTACTGGTACAAGCAGTCTCTTGGATATATGATCCAAATGATCGCTACAGGAGTACTTGGCAAAATAACAGTTAGTGAACAATTTAAAGACTCACGTTTCACAGTAACAAGAGGGGAGGCTCAGAGCTTTCTCACAATCAGAAACGTCAGCAAAGAGGATGAAGCAACATACTTCTGTCAAAATGTATTCACAGAGTTTCGTCAATGGCACATTCTTGGCTGTGAATGGTAAAACATCTTATCCTTTCAGTGTTTGTACCAATCTCATCGATCACTTATGTTTTTAAGTCCTGAGATTGTGAATTGCTTTTGACGCTTTTTTTAACTGAATCACACAGATCGTAATCTGCAGAAATCTGTCAACGTGAAACAAAGTCCGGAGACAGCATCAGTCCAGCCGGGTGACTCAGTGACTCTCCAGTGTTCACTTCTCTCCAAGAACAAAGGAAACAGAGTCCAGTGTCCAGGGGAACACAGTGTGTACTGGTTCAGAGCTGGATCAGGAGAATCTCATCCAGGCATCATTCACACTCACAGGAACAGCAGTGATGAGCAAGTGGAAAGGAGCTGCATCTACAGTCTCTCCAAAACTATACGAAGCTCCTCTGATGCTGGGACTTACTACTGTGCTGTGGTCACATGTGGAGAGATCCTGTTTGGTGAAGGAACCAAAGTGGAGACAAGTACGTCTTTACAGTCGAATTAAAATAATTTATGCAACTTGCATGAATTCATTTAGCCTAGTTAAAATGTACTCGATTTTGCCGGATTAGATTATTAGTCTGGTGGGTTTTTTTAAAGGTTAAGGGTGGTTTTTTTCTTCCAGATAAATGTCTGTCAGGAAATGTTTCTGATTCAGGATCAGAACTGGACCCAGTTATCCTTGTACTTGGAGTACTGTTGGCCTGCTGTGTGACTGTGATTGTCGTCTTTATTTTCTACATAAATCGAAGTCAACGTTGTGAACATTGCCAAGGTAGGTTCACCATATTTTACTTTTCACTTCAGTTAAGCTTGTAGAGACCCCACCATAAAGGTCTGAATGTATGAAATTACTTTGCTGTTAAAACTGAAAATGTGGGCTTCTGATTCTATGGTTGGTGGTTTCCACAACAGTTTATATTAACTCCAAAAATGATGGATTATTTGGACTCCATCCATATGTCTTCTTTGTGACAGCATACTGGACATCTGATTTTCTATTCAACAAAATATGACGATGATGGAAATACTTAAATAGTTTACCCAAGTAAAGCTACCACTGTAGCATTCAAAATGTTACATTACATGTCATTACAAACTGTCATCCAGTTTCTCTTTTTTGTAAATTAATACAAGACAGAATGATAGGATGATCCTATAATGTATTTAAATGAAGAACCGTTTGGGAGCCAAATGATCTGACTCACTAAAAAGAGCCGGGATTCCCATCACTGAGTGGAGTTGTTCAGTAGTTATCAGTAGAGGAAGCTTGTGAAGTCAGTCAAGTTGCACTAAATATAATTATTAGAAATATAACAATAATATGTAAAATATATGATCATTATTGTGGAAATTGTATTCTATGCATTATATTGTATGTCAGGGGAGCACTGCACGAGTGAATTGCTAGTGACGTCACCGCTCAGGAAGCATAGATAAAGGAAGTGTAGAGTACTGCGCGAGTTTGGAAGTGCTTCAGCGTGTTTAAATCCACAGGGACGCTACTGGTTATCAACCTTACTGATTAACTAAATGAACAAATCTCATCAACTGATAATATCTACCCTAACTAAAATAAAAACCAAAGAAGAATTGAGTTGGTCCATGTGTCCTCTGTGATCATTCATTGGCTTTTCAAGTTCAAGCGGACGCTAAGCAGAACACTTCAGGGAACTTGACAAAGCTGTATTGGGCACTTCACAGGAGTGAATGTGTTTAACTGTAAAGCCAAAAACTGAAAATGTGATTAAAGTCTCTTGTTTATTTATTTGTGTCCTTTAATGAGAGGATGACAAAGATCACACTGATATGATGGCACTAACCATATTCCCTGTGGTTACACACATTCTGAAGGCTTTGCTTTTATTTTAACAGGAGCAACGAGTGATTCCCATCAGCTTGGACATGACAAGTCAACTGTGGATCAATCAAATGATCTGGTAAATATGCGGCGGTGTGTTGTTATATTTGCACTGGCTAGATTATTTATCAGATCCTCTGAACACGACACACGTAATATTATACTCATAACATACAAGAAATATACTATAAACTCACTGTTGAGTAGCTACAACATAATGTCTTTTACTATATGATACATGGGGTCAAGAGGTATAAATATACTGACGACTGAGAAATTACATAAAAGAAAATATTTGAAGCTCTCCGTAAAGTCACTGTAAAGCAACCCTACCACTTATGTTCTAAGTCTATACTCTAGACTTGATCTTGATTTAACTGCTCTTGATGTTGCAGCCCTAATCTCTGAAATATTTGTCATTAATACAGAAATATTATTACATTTTTTGCAGGACGGTGAAGCAAAGGATGTGAACTATGCAGCATTGGATTTCTCCACAAGTAAAGTGAAAAGAGGGAAGAAGAAAAGAGAGTTGCCACAAGAGTGTGTGTACTCTGTTGTTAGAGCAGATTACCACAACCAGCAACACCCCTCTCTGTAGGCAGAGCACGGCCTGTGCCTATAGAGAGTCTCTACAGAGGGCTTCAGCTTAGCTCATGTTAGATTGTGTTCACGTGTAACATTTACTACTAACACCACATAGTGACAGGAAGCAGTTGTGTAACAGAATGTGTATATTTTCTAAAATAGTTTATCACTCAGCTGATTTCGTGGGGGAGCACCAGCTTTTCAGTTGCTTTGTTAATTTATTGCCACAGAATACGTGCCAGTATTTCTGTAGGGTGACCTGTTGTCAAAGTGTCTGTGGATCATCTGTGTTTGCTTCTGGTGTTTTGTTGACATACAAATGGATATGGAGTAACTGCCTCTTCAATCATTATTAATTAAAAAAATCTATCTATTGAATCTATCGAAGGGGAAATCCATGTTGAAAAGAATTTCGCTTGTAGAGATGTTCACTTCCACGAGAACTACACACAGTACGCCTGTGAAATTGTCATGATTAAAAACTTGATACACTATTTTGTATTATTTAAATGTTAAAAAATTTCTGGCAAATGTTTGGAAATCTCCAGAATAACCAGTACTTGTTTTGCACAATGACAGATCACAGCAGTACCAAAACTTACACAGAATTTTTTAATTTGTTTATTGACAAAGTTTGATTTCATGTTAATCATGTTCACAAATACTTTGCATGGTCACACAACAAAAATAATAAAGAAAAAGCAACATGCATGAATTCTAAAGAGCTTTATTTACAACAGGTTTATGGCCACATGGTCTCTTTCTCCAAAAAACATCCATTCATGATGATGCAATTAACTTATTTTCAAATATCCTCTACTCTGACCTTGGCTCTACCAATACCAGTTTCAATACAGAGTACTGGCAGATAATAATCCAGTTTCTCTAATTTAACATCTGTAAACCTCTCTGGTATTCGGTCCACCTGTGCTGATTCAGTGGATTGAATTGGTGGATCCTTACTTACTTATTTGGTCTTTAATTTTGACTACAGTAGATTTCCCTCCAAAAGATTTCACTAACCATCACCATAAGTTTGCCTTTTACTTGTAAGGGTGGACGAAAATAAATAAATTCTCAGTTGGGACACAAATTGACAGTAGAGAGATGACAGGAAATACGGGAGAAAGATGCAAGAAAGGACTCCAGCTAGACTTGGACTGGGGACGTTGCAGTTCATGTTCGGCATCATAGCTGCTAAGCCGCGGGGGCCGCCCCTGCCATGTATTTCTTAAGTGTCCACATTTGCATGAAAAAGACACAATCAATCTAACCACATTTAAACATATGGTCAAAACTTAACATTAAAAATGATATACAGTATAACATGTACAGTACTACCTAATAGCCACAAACAGTGAACAAACCCTTTAGCTCCAAACAGACTAACATTAACTCGATCATACAGCACCAACTGATGACAAACAGGCCTGTCAACTCACTCATCCAACCCAAAAGCCTTGACAGCAGCGTAGATCCTCCGTCTCTCTACTGCTTTTGCATCCTTTGTTGCACCACTGTCAGTTTTCATCATGGTGAAGACGACAGCAGAATAAACCCAGGTGTCCTCATCCCTCTGAGAAAATACATGAGAGGACAAAGTTAAAAAAGCTTCATAACTGTTTCAATAAGGTTAATCCTACATTTGAATTCTTTACCTGTTGACTTTTCTGACCACCAGTGTTTATTTGCACGGCAACAGCAGCTGAAATTATGAGACAGAAAATATATAGATAACAATAAATAAGGATGCAGTAGTTTAAATTTAGTTTGAGTAATGAATAACTTCTATTACCGTTGCAGCAATCACAATTGTCTTTCTTGATGGCGTAAATGAGGAAGGCTGTAACAATCAGACTTATAGCCAAGACAGCACACAGCAGAAAAATAACTGCACTGGCCTTCTGTGACCACAAGCTGGTTCCTGAAACATTATCAAACAGAAGAAATAATGAGTAAAAGTAAATGATGTTTAATGTCACCTCCTGATTAAATTATTTTAAAAGTCAAATTAAAATAGTTAATAGTGACTTACTGTATAATCTGACACTTAATTGTTGAAATATTATACCCAAACAGAAATATTACAGTTACCTTCAATGTCCAGTTTTGTTCCATCTCCAAATAATATCTCTCCACATGTGGCCACAGCACAGTAGTAAGTCCCATCATCAGAGGACTTGACGTTCTTAGAGAAGCGATAAACACAGCGTTTCTGAGAGTCAGGTCTCTTTTCACATTCATCACGTCTATTTCCATCAGTGTAGATGATGTCTGGATGAGATTTATCTGATCCACCTCTGAACCAGTACACACTGTGACCTCCTGGACACATTTTATTCTCAGAGTCAGAGAGGACTGAACACTGCAGAGTCACAGAGTCTCCTGGACGGTCTGGATCAGATACTGTCGGCCCCTGAACAACAGTATAGTTTGATGTCCTCTGAGTGTTTCCTATGAAATACAAAACTGTGTTATAAGTTTGGGATCTGCACACACATTTTGACAATTTAACAAGGATTTAAGACTAGGTCGAAGTTGAAATGTAACATGACCATAACATACAATGATTTGACATAAAACTCTGCAGAAATCATAACAAATATGTTTTCTAGAAGTAAAATTAGATTCTGGGTGAAACCTCCACATTGACAGAACAGAGTGATATACCTCACATAACATTTCGATTTGATATTTTAAGATGGACTGCATAGTGAATTTGGAAATCCTCTCAAAATATGCTTGGTGACACAAGTTATTTTTCTTAACACTTGTTAAGAAACATTAACACTGCACAGCTTTAAGTAGTTTAAGTGATTCAAAACACTGCAAAAAAACAAAACAAAAAATAGATCACATAATTACCTTTTAATGACAAATAGGTCCCACTCCAAGTATTTTTAATCCAGGCCATGATTATTGCACAATGATACATTCCCTCATCTTCTTGAATTGTCCTCACAATGGTCAGATTGCAAATATTCTTACTGACGTTTACATCGACTCTAGAGGCAGAAAATTCTGGTCCATACACAGGGTTTGTATGTGTCCGCAGTGTCACAATTAATTTCAGAGTATCCCCGACACTCTGCTTGTACCAGTAGAATCTACTGCTCAACTCTTGATCAGGCAAAACACATGTGAAGGTCGCAGGTTCACCAAGTTGAACTGTGGTCACTGGAGTCAGTGCATCTACTTTAAATTACAATATACAATACATTATTATACAACGACAATCTATAATCTAAAAAAAAAAAAACATGAGGACAAAACAAGATCATCACATGAGCCACCACACATCTAATTTGGATGCAGATACTTAAATGAGAAAATATTTAGTTATGATTAAATAGCACTTACATCCTTGATGAAGGAGAATCAGTGTAACCCACAACAGGATCATCTTGACACTGTCTCTTATTAGGAGACTTTTTGGTATTTTTGTGAGTGAAGGTGGTGAGATGGTTGTGATAGGTCAGACCATCAAATGCATTTGATTGGTTATCAGAGAATATACAATCAAAGTGCATTTCCTGTCACACTGGTCTTGTCCTGGTCTATATGGAGTGTATTACCTCTCACTCTCACTCCATTCACTAAACTATTTGAAGTTAAAGATTCAGTTTTTTCTGAATTTCAGGAACTCTTCAACATTTGTTCTCAAAGATTTTCATTTTTACCAATTCTTGCTAATATATCCCACTGCTGTTATGCCTAAATCATAAATGCCACGTCACTGCTCCAGCACTGACAGATACTGCTTCTCACTGGCTTTAAAAGAAAACAATGCTAGCAGCTCTGTGAGGCTGTACTTGCCGCTGCCGCTCAGCCTTGCTTCCAATTTTTTCCAGTGGCCACTCGCAGTATTGCAGTGTGGCCCAAAAAGCATTTTCTCCATAGGCCACCGTTGTAAAAGAGACTGCAAAACTTTTGACAGGACACCTCGAACTACAAACAAGGTCAATCATGATTACTTCGATTATGAAATTTTGATCCATGGAGGTTTTATATTTGTAAAACTTTCCTCGAGCCGAGAAAAGCGATTTAAAAATCTGTGACGTCATCACAATATGAAGTCTATGGGCCGAGCAAGAACTCGCGGGCGGGGAGAGAGAAACACTACTACAAATATTCAGTGGGCTGCATAACCTGGAAGTAAACCCAGAAGCTAGAAACCTTTTTAGCGTACTGTATGCGCCATTTCTCATTGGACTGAATAGGCGCCATCTTTGGGTCCGGTATCCAGATCTTATAATACATCCATGGTTTAAAGCATGGATAGACGCGAAATTCGTGTAATTGGCCTATTCGTACGATAAATTCGCATGACGCTGTGTTGCAAAAGCCTATCAGCGTTTGAGTCTCCTCCTGCCGTCACTGACATCCTGACACTGAATCAGAAATGGAGGAGAAAACAGCATCCTGTGGGCATCCAGAGCTCTATGATAGTACTTCATTTTTATACAGAGACCGGACAAAAAAAGATTGCTTGGAGAAAAGTTAGCAAGGAAGCTGGACTACCTGGTAAGTTCTGAAAATACTGTCTGTTACTTGACTGCAGCTATCGGTTGCACTTTACTATGAACCAAGACACTAGCCCTGAATCGATACAAACTCCATTCAGAAAACAAGCATTTTAAAAGTTATTTGCTTGTCGTCTTGCAGACAGACCTCACATAGCATAAATTAAGACTTTTTACAAATTGGCATCATAATGTTGTTATTTCGGCATCCTTTTGATCCATTTATTGCAATTATATCACAGAAAAATCTGTTTACTTTTGGTTCATATTCTGTAGTAGTAAATCCTGGCACCGATCAAACTGGGCACTGGTCAGCCTCAAGTAGAGCTGGAAGTGGCAGTCATCCAGATGCAGTTCCTGGAGAAAGTGCTGAAATTCACCGAGCTGTGTGCGCCTCCGGATGATGTTATGAACCCAGAAGGGCGAATATTCATGTGTTGTGTTTATTTGTTCAAAAATGATCCCGCAGTCAATCTTGTACAAGTAATGTGAGGCGAAAATTCGCTTCGCTTTTGGTGGGAACACAGCATTAGTCTTGTCTTCTTTTTTAAGCCAGTGAGAGGCTGGTATGTGTCAGTGTAGGAGCAGTGACGTGGTATTTATGATTTAAGCAAAACAGTACTGTGACATGTTAGCAAGAATTGGTAAATATTGGTATATGTAGGTAGAGAATGGTATCCACAGGTGAAACATGAGTGACATGCTGTTTTGAAGTTGTACATGCAGTTTCTAAGTGGCATACAGTCACAGCATATATAAACAATAGTGGCATATGCAAGTAAGAACCATATGTGCTGGTCAATCTGCTGGCGCTGCTGCTGAATAGGGATGCAGCAAAGCACTGGTGGACTCACGTGATAAAGTAACCTCTATGGTGGCCCAGTGTGCAAGAAAATGTGATAACGTGCCCTCTAGGGTGTCCATCCAGTGGAGAAAACGTGATGCAGTGCACTAATGGGTGCCCTACATGCTAGAAAACTTTATGCGCACTGGTGCCCCACCGCATGCAGCTGGTGCCCTTTTTATCTTTTCCGTCCCTGCCCCTCAGACAGCCTGAGTCCGCCACTGCAGCAGAGGAAGCCAATACACAAACTCTGAGATACAGGATGTGATGATTTTCAAATATTTATTGCAACAGCAGTCATTTGATTTGGAAAGAACAGAAGCACTAGGTTCCACAAGCAGCAATAGTCGCCATATGTTAGTGCTGTTAGGGTTAGGTTCTTGAAATTCAGAAAAATAAGATAAGAGTGAGCAGTAATACCCTTCACATAAAGAAGAACAAGACCAATGTGACAGGAAATGCACTTTGAATCTATATTCTGTGATAACCAATCAGATGCATTTGACGGTCTGACCTATCACAACCATGTCACCACCTTCACTCACAAAATAACCAAAAAGTCTCCTAACAAGAGACAGTGTCAAGATGATCCTGTTATGGGTTACACTGCTTCTCCTTCATCAAGGATGTAAGTGCTATTTTATTTATTTTATTTAAGAATTTGCATGCCAACTGGATAATTTAGCATCATAACTTTTCCACATCATACACTAACTGTTATTTCATATATTGTATGTTTTTATTTCATTCAGACACGCTGGTTCCAGTGACCACAGTGCACATTGGTGAACCTGCGACCTTCACATGTGCTTGGCCTGATAATGAGTTGAGCAGTACAAAACTCCACTGGTACAAACAGATTGTCGGGGATACCCTGAAATTAATTGTGAGACTGCGAAAACATGCAAAACCTCAGTATGCACCACAGTTTTCTGAATCAAGATTGGAGTTAAATACTGACATGAATTTTAGCAATCTGACCATTTTGAGGACAGTTCAAGAGGATGAGGGAATGTATCACTGTGCAATAACGGATTGGATTAATGCTGAATGGAGTGGTACATATTTGTTAGTAAAAGGTAATAGTGTGATCTACTTTTACAAAAAGTGGCATTAAGTATGTTAAATGTATATTTGAGATATACTGTACTGTACCTCAACACTTCTTAACTTTTCAAACTTTGTGCTTGGAAATCCCATCCTTATAACACAGTTTTGTATTTCATAGGAAACACTCAGAGGACATCAAACTATACTGTTGTTCAGGGGCCGACAGTATCTGGTCCAGACCGTCCAGGAGACTCTGTGACTCTGCAGTGTTCAGTCCTCTCTGACTCTGAGAATAAAATGTGTCCAGGAGGTCACAGTGTGTACTGGTTCAGAGCCGGATCAGATAAATCTCATCCAGACATCATCTACACTGATGGAAATAGACGTGATGAATGTGACAAGAGACCTGACTCTCAGAAAAGCTGTGTTTATCGCTTCTCTAAGAATGTCAAGTCCTCTGATGATGGGACTTACTACTGTGCTGTGGCCACATGTGGAGAGATATTATTTGGAGATGGAACAAAACTGGAAATTGGTATGACTTGGTGTTCAGTAATGGAAGTAATTCTTAAAATTTGTTGATAACATCATGATTGATAAGTCTCTTTGTTTATTTTCTAGTGCAAACAACACATTCGGTATTCATTGCAATGGCTATATTGTCTGCTTGGTCATTTCGGTTGTTGGAAATGTTATCCTCATCTGCAACCGAAACAAACAGGAACAAAATAAAGGTAAGTGTTGTGAACAAAGAAAATGTTTGCAAAAACTATAATTCTCCTGTTACATTGAAAACATGTTCATGTTCATCACGTGTATAAGACTTAAATTTGTTAATGTATTTTAACTACAAGATCGAACAAACCTTTACAATACAGGTTCCAGGGTAAAATCATCAGGAGTCTTCATAGTGCTTGATGTTTTTTTTATATACATCATCATCATTAAACTCAGCCTCTAACTATAACAGTATACTCTTACTGAAAAGTCAGATTAGTGTGCATTTATCTACTATATATTTATATACATCTTTAATAATGGAAAGTGCTGTTTCAGAGGCACGACATGACAACTCATGCCAACCAGTACAATACATTGTAAGTGATAACACCAAATTAATCTTATTGTTATTCCTTAAAAATACTTTGTAAAGGCATCGTGTATTTGTGTAGATAGATAGATAGATAGATAGATAGATAGATAGATAGATAGATAGATATATTTATTAAAATAAATATATATTAAAATAACTTATTTTCTGCACAGACTGAAGCTGACGACAATTTGAACTACGCTGCACTGAATTTCTCAGGAAAAAAAACAAGAGAAAGAAAAGAGTTTGCTGAGGACAGTGTGTACTCAAGTTAAATGTTGAAACTTTATAATGCTGAGCATTTAATCTGAATTTTACATCGTGTTGGTTTATGTGCTTGCATGTGTTTTTTGTTCTTTCATCTTAGCTAAATATTAAATTTTAACCCAGCTCAATTGCTATTATTGACGATATTAGGACTATAAAAGCCTATACTATATTTTTATTGCATTTCTTACATATAATTACATCTCAGGTTTGTAATAACCATCTGAGCCTGTCAGTGGCCCAGGTTTAAAAATACCGGAGTTTACCTTCTGTGAATATAAATACCTTTTCCAGAAAGTATTGGTCAATATGAATTTGTACTATTGCCCATGTTGGCACCAGTTTAGGTTTGTATTTCAACTTTTACTGTAGACTTTTATCTATGGATGGCATAATGAATCTCCAGGGAGGTATTGTTGATAGATGCTATACTATACTTTGTGCTTTGGCATTCCCTATCTATTCAAGACTATAACAATTGGACTAATTATGCTCCCAACACTCCTTTAAGATGGTAAATGGACTTCACTTATATAGCGCTTTTTCAACCTTAACGGTTCCCAAAGCGCTTTACAGATTGGTCTCATACACCCATTCACACACCGATGGCGACGGAGCTGCCATGCAAGGTGCTGGTCTCCATCGGGAGCAAGTTAGGGTTCAGTGTCTTGCCCAAGGACACTTCGACACGTGGACAGGAGAAGCCGGGGATTTGCGGGGCAAACCAGATGTTGCATTCCCTCCCCCAAGAGTATCTAAAAATTTGGTATCACTTCCTGAGCTGTGCTCCTAAAGCAGACGGAGAACAGCAGTCTGTGACATGTAGCTATTGTCACCAACATATTACCTTGAGGAACCCCACAGGTTATGGGCACAGCCTTCACCACCTTTTACTTTCTGAATCCTTCCTAATAAATACGAATTCAGCAAGCTGAGAGTAGTGTCATTCAGCCAACAGTCTTTGGTTTAGATAAAACAATTATTTCATCAAATTTATGCAAGTCAGAAGCTTTTTGCAGGTCCAGCAACTTTAAGCCACTCACATTATAAAACTGAAAACAAAACTGAATTGTACACCAGGTGTCGTCATCAAACAAAATAAATTATGAGTAAATATTCACAAAAGTGTCTAATATCACAATATAAAGAACATGGAACGTGGATTTTCTCTTTAATGGCAATACATGTTTTTCTTACATTCATATTTAATTCATATTTTGAGTGATTATCCAAGGTCAATCTGACAAATACTACTAATAATAAAACAAATATAATAATAATAATAAAAATAATGATAAATATCTATTCTTGGTTCACCCAGGCATCATGACAAAACATAAGTGCTGTCTTATCTCTCTGATAATGATATTAACTAACATTTTACATTTTAAGCTCTCATTTAATTTCATTCACCTAAATTGGACTCACAGCTGCATGAACATTATTTTATGTGACAATGTACATATGTTAATTTTTCACTGTTAGTCTCTCATGGCAGAGTACAAACAGTCCTGTGGTAACTCCCTGTTATTCGGCCATCTTTGAGCTTTCCTTGAGGGGAAATCCAGCGCTACGTAGTTCAGTGCCTGCACTTCATCATCCTGCAAATGATAATTATGATAATTAGATGTTAGAGCTGTAATACCGCAACCAATTAATATTGGATTGTTTTAATATTAAACATTTGGTGTCCAATGTGCTATAAAGGTTCCAAATTACTGAACTGGGAACAAGTTAGTCTAGTGTTTTGTTGAAGGGTAAGAACTGACAGAATGTGGCCACCATGAGCTCCCAACTCTCCGTGACTCCGGTACAGCAGCAAGTTAGTTTGACATCACATTTCAGGAGTAAACAAGCTGCAATTTACATTCATTTACATTAAATATGTTATGGATGGAGACTCTCCTTTCCAAGTACAGAAAAATGACATATGTTTACAGGAGCAAAGGAGGAAGTCTGCAGACAGCGGAGGTCAGGGTAGATGGATGGATCAACAAAATGTCAGACTAGACAGACAAGCAGTAACGCTGTTCATCACTCAATATTGGGGGGGTTAAACTATGACCAAGATCATTCCATAAACATAACCAAGTTTTTATTATTGTAACCATGACGACAAAGTTCCCCTAACCT
This sequence comes from Macquaria australasica, assembly GCA_005408345.1. Taxonomy (NCBI): domain Eukaryota; kingdom Metazoa; phylum Chordata; class Actinopteri; order Centrarchiformes; family Percichthyidae; genus Macquaria; species Macquaria australasica. Next base: position 2,067,150 of record SEMN01000036.1, on the reverse strand, counting down.
TTACAAAGTCCTTTTTTTTCCCCAAACATGATATTTTTCTAAAGCCCTAACCAAGTTGTTTAAGCAAACCTTAACCACAGCTGTGTAAGATCAGAAAAAACTGTTTTATTTTTTAAACTGTGATGTTGTCCTGTTGATGTGTATGTCAGATTAGAAAAATATACGTTTCATTCTGGAGGTCATGGACCAAAGACATATTTTGTCATCAAATTTGGTGCATTTGTTAGATGGATGTCAAGTGTGATTGGTTCCTGGACCAAAAATGGTACACTCCTTCCAGCTAAGGGGTCATTTATTGGAACTTTGCCCATCTCTCACCAGCAGCTATCCCATCATGCTCCTTTCGAGGGATTTGCTGCTTCTCATACAAAAAAAAAATTTACATTGACTTGGACTTGGAATAACCATATATTATGATTCAATTCTAGTAGATGATATTTAAATTATATTTACCACATTACTTGGTTGATACTCAGCCAATCTGTCATGTTCAGCATGACTGGAAGCAGTTACTTCTCCTGTTAATGAAAGCAAGTCATTAATGGCAATAAAGATATATATCAGTGTTGGCACCTGACTTGGTTAATGTATCAAATAATCACACACACACACACACACACAGTGAACCTACCTTTGCAATGTTCACAAACTGGCTCTTGATTTCTGGAGATAATTAGAGTGACAATCACAATCACACAGCCAGCCAGCAGTGTCCCAAGCATAATGACGTATGGGCACAGTTCTTGTCCTGGAATAAGAAAAAAAATCCCAAAGAGACACTTAAAGGTTGGGTAGGCAGTTTTCTTTTGGCATCATTGGGCTCTGTTTTAAGGTTTCAAAAAATCTAGCCCGTGACGGGAGACTTTAGCCAATCACTGGTTATTTCAGAGAGACGGTACGTTCGTATTGGCTAAGTTACAAGAGCAGAAGCGCGTACACATCCCTTCAGACAGGGAAAATCCTGCCGAAAGTCCTGCAACTTGAGATAAATTTCCAACACCTCCTTTGCCTACAGCGGTGTATAGTACAAAACAACACGTCCCAGCTCCACACGGGGCTTCGAGCTCATTATGTTCGATGCCATGGCGCTCACAACGACGAGTGGCAAAGAGGTTTGATGACAAACAGTGGGGAATAACTTTTGACGGGGGACAGTGGTGTGTGTGTGCCTCTCTTCCCGCTGCTGGACGGCGTTGCAGCTGCCTCTGAAGCCTGGGGCGCTCTGCTCTGCAGCCACGAAGGGGCGTCTTTGAGAAGACAAGTCGTGGCAGGAGGGACTGCGGTCTCGGTGAAGCTCATGCCGTGGAGAGCGAGCCCTACAAGGGGTACGGTTTCGCAAGGGAACTGACTCCTTTTACTGCCGGTCGAAGTTGTGGATTTAGTGGGAGGGGCTTAGAGGAGTGATACGAGGCAGCAGAGAGAGAGGCGGAAGGTTTTGCCTAGGTTGCACAGATTTTGCCTACCCCAGCTCAACTGTACATTGTGTCTAGTGCTAACTAGCAAATGTTAGCATGTTAGCATTCTGATCTTAGCATTTAGCTCAAAGTACAGCCTAACAGAGCTGCTAGCATGCCTGTAAACGCATACTGTATTTCTTAAGGAGACTCAAGAAGGCAAAATTCCCTTGCCAAGTTCTTGTTAACTTTACAGAGGAGCAATAGAAAGCATCCTTCTGGAAACATTACAAACTGGCATGGGATGTGCATGGCCCAGGACCGGAGGGCTCTGTGGCGGGTGATTAAAACGGCCCAGAACATATTGGTACCCATCAGTGATATCGGAGAGGTTAGGTGCCTGTGCAGAGCCCAAAGGACACTCAAAGACAATACCCACCCCAGCCACAGCCTATTCGCCCTGCTGCTGTCTGGCAAGCGATACAGAAGTATCCGCTGCCGTACCACCAGACTACAGAGCAGCTTCTTTCCTCAGGCTGTGAGACTTCTCAATTCATCCTCTGCACTCCACCATAAATAATAGTTTTCTAGCTTGCATTTTGTTGTAAAACACTGTGTTGTATAATCATAAATAAATGTACCTTGAACCTTGTTTCTGTTTAACATGTAAGTACACTTCTTTTTCGCCAATTATTTTTTAAAAGGAATGATAAAATATAAAACATAAATAAACAGAACCAAAAATTGAGACATGATTGATAAAATACTTCAAATATTTTCTGTCGATCAGTGTTCTCACACAAGAACACTGTTCACTGTACAGCCCACTTCCACAAAAAAAGTCAGATTTTCAGCCATTTCAAGAAAAACATACCACCGGGGTCGACACAAAGCAGCAATACTTTTAATGCAATCTAACACAGAACTTCGCTACGCTTATCAGCTTTCGCCAAGAATGTGTCAAAACCTTAATGTTACTTTCTGCAGTTTGAGGCATTTTTCTATTGGATTGTAAATAAACTGCACAAAAGAAGATGAGCGGCAGAGTCAGGGGCCTCAACGGGACACAGTGCACCGCAGGAAATGGAGAGAAAACACACAACAGGCACACAGAGAAAGCACACAGAAAACAACTAAGAGAGGAAGAGTAGCTGCGGCAGCCAGACCCACCCAATAAAGGACTGATGCACTACATAGGTGTTGCCATTAGTCCCCCTCATGCAGCCTGTAAATTGCATGAACTAACTCATTGGTTCCCAACCTTTGTGGCTTGTGACTCTTTGAAACACTAAGTCAACTCACCACCGCTCATCAAAGGTTACATACAGTATTTCTAACAGTGAGCATTTCAAGTGGATCTAATTTGAATTATTTTAGAGGCCTGAAGAGATAAAACTATCCAAGACAAAAAGCCAAAGATAAATAAATGAAAGTTTATGAAGCAGAAGAATGTTTTTGTTTGTTTCCTATTATCAACCCTGTACTTAGAAAGCAACAGAATAATAATCAATATAGATGCATTATGATTTAAATAAGATTTAAAAACGTACTTGTCTCCACTTTGGT
>SEMN01000359.1:396688-529296 GCA_005408345.1 Macquaria australasica | reverse complement strand
TTTGCTTTAATTTGCGGGTTATACCATGGAGCTAACCTCCTCTGTTTTATTATCTTCTTTTTTAGAGGGGCGATAGAGTCGAGTGTTATTCGTAGTGAGCCTGCAGCACTATCAACAAGATGATCAATTTAGGAGGGACTAAAGTTAGCATAGGAGTCATCTGTTACATTGAGACATGGAACTGAATTTAATGCCGATGGAATCACTTCCTTAAATTTAGCTACAGCACTATCAGATAGACATCTAGTGTAGGAATGTTTGCCTAATGGTGTGTAGTCCAGTAATAGGAATTCAAAAGTTGTTAAATAATGGTCTGATAAAAAAGGATTCTGTGGAAAGACTATTAGATGTTCAATTTCTATGCCATAAACAAGAACAAGGTCGAGGGTGTGGTTAAAACAGTGAGTGGGTTTATGTACACTCTGACAGAAGCCAATCGAATCTAGTAATGAGATAAACGCAGCACTAAGGCTATCATTTTCTACATCCACATGAATATTAAAATCATCTACAATAATTATTTTATCCGTTTTAAGGACTAAACCTGATAAGAACTCTGAGAATTCAGATAAAAATTCAGAGTACGGTCCAGGAGCTCGGTACACTGTAACAAATAGAATTGGCTGTAGTGTTTTCCAGGTTGGGTGTGAAAGGCTAAGAACAAGGGGACAATGAAGCAATTTTCTTTAGCCGTGAATAAATAACACTAACAATAATACTAATGAATCTCACTCTCAGGAATGTCTATAATTATGTGAATAATTGCTGATTATTGATTTCGGATGCTAAAATCACAAACATATTTAGGCTGGTTGTTGTAGTATTTGCAGCACAGTTGTCAGCAGAGCAGCCATTAATTGAATTATTTTTAATACATCATATAGTCTCTTAACAGTTCTTATTATGATTTTTTTAATGAGATTTTTTATGAAAAATAGATAAAACATTATATTTGTACCCACGTGTATAGAGTAAAGCATCACTACACCATGTAAGTATAAGTGGGTAAACTGGCACTGTAAATTAGCTGTAGTTGCTCACCTTGTGTTATTGTCACTATAGTTGTCAGGGTTGCACCTGAGCTGGTTGTGTTTCCTGTGGATGAAATTCAATCTAGTTAGACGGTGCATTGTATGGTCAACACTAAGCACTGGTGCATTAACAATAAACACCAAATCTTGTGGGAAAATAGCCTGTCATAGTAGTCATACTAAATAAATACAAGGTGTTTAATCATAGTTGTAGTGTTTTCAGCGACAAGAGGCTTGTCACAAGCACTACAAGCACTATCACTGCACAAATGAGATACTTTCTGTGGCAATGTATCTGGAAGCTTGTGAGCCCTCGTGGCCTACAGTTCATTAGTATGCTATCTATTTAGTCTTGTCCTACCGTCACTCCATACACACAAAAGGTTTGTATTTTAACCCTGTGGTGGTGTCACAGTGCTGGTTGCAGCTGATGCAGCAGCGTTTGTGCTGCTGTTGGAGCTGGGTGGTGCAGTGGTCGGGTCGGTTCTGTTGGTGGTTAGGGCCAGACCCTGTCTGTCCAGGTCTGACTGCAGCTGCATGTTCACCCTCAAACACCTTCAGATCTCGTAGCCAGTTACCCATGAGGCCTTGTACATTGGTCACGGTCAAACCCTGTGCATTTCAAATGAAACAGTCTGAAGTTTTTTACACACTACAGAAGGCGAGATTTAACGTGTTTGACAAAAGTAAGCTGACCTCATATTCTTGAAAATGTGTCTGAATTACAGGAGTCACTAACCATCTCACATTAAACAACTGCCAGTGATGGATGAGTGCTCTTCACATTAATGGAACAGATATATGAGAAGATGGATACATCTTCAGGCAGAAACAGCTAGCTAACCCCCACGTAAAACCACTAATTGTTGTTTTTACACTTTGGGTTTTGTACGGATTAAACAAACAATATAAAACTTGTTAATTAGTGAGCTTAAGAGGTGAATAATTATGGCTAGCTGTTTCCCCCTGCTTCCAGTCTTTGCAGAAGTGGTGCCACCTATCTATGGTTTATTCCATCATTTGTCATTTAATAACAAACTGTGTATATGTGACACTGTACTGTATCACTGTACAGTGAATCCACTGATACATTTCTGCATCAATGATTAATTAAAACACTAATGTTAATTAAAGTCTGATGGGACGTAATCTGCATGATAGCTGGACGTGCTACAGTCCATGCCCATCCACCACCCCGACCTCAATTCATGTGTCCTATTATGTAATGAGTGCACCATCAGTGGTGGAAGTATTTACTCAAGTACTTGTACTTTTTTAGAGTATTTCTATTTTATGCTGCTTTATAGTTTTACTCCACTACATTTCAGAGGAAAAGTACCAGTATTAAGACTTGGGACGAGGATTTCTTGTAGCGTCATCTCTGTTTAAATTAGACAACCTCCTGACTCGTCTAAAAAGCAAGATAAAGAGCCAGAGAGAGTGGGCCAGTTAGAGAGTGAACAAACGGGAGAAATGAAACTTAACTGCTCCTCAAACAAAGCCATCACTTTTTAATTTTTTATCGATCTAATTTGCTTAATCTTTAGAGATGTGATGGGAATGCATCCTCAATGCTCTAGTGTAATTTGAATAAGCATCCATGAAATGTACTGCCTAACAACATGTTGTGTAAGTTAGCTGGCTCTCAGGTTACACTGCACGACAGACCGGTAAATCAATCCTGTTTCTCAACAATGTGCAGATGTCTTTTTAGTGTGTGTTTACACACACTGACTGACGCAGGCAGTTGGCGCATGCCCATTGCTGTCTCTCTTTATATCGCCAATATACATGTTTGATTACACATGTACTACACATGCTGACGTTCCACAGTCTGTCTAATATATTTAATGAATGGGTGTGACAAATTTAGTCTTTCTGATCGGCCATAAATGCGCAGTGAAAATGCGCAGGGTGAGGCAGAAAGTACTGTGCCAAACTGATAGGGGGCAGTGCTGAGCCCCATAGGCACAATGGGGAACAGGTACACATCGCTGCGTGCTCTTCTTTCTAAAAAAAAAAAAAAAAAACATTTAAATTTTAAAAAATCGAATTTGACCTTATATTAAATATTCTTTTGTTTTTCTTGCTATCGTATTGTTGAACAGTGTGGAATTGATTAAAGCATAATTAAAAGCTTTTAAAACAACTAAATGTTTCAATTAAGGTCAAAATTGAAATATAAGCTTCTATTTTGGGTTCATATATTTTTACATCCGACTCTAGAGGAGTCAGTGCCTTACCAGTCATGAACCTCACCGCACGTCACTGATACACACTGCCTTTACCATCCGGCCAGCTTTGGTGCGGAACTACTATTAAAATTAAATTAGCCTATCATAATGATTTATTAATTTAATAATCAAAGAAAGTCTAATACAAATTGTGAAATATAAAGAAATGACAAAAAGTGCTTTGTTTTACAGTTTAGTGTGTATATATTTTTATTGAACAAAATTCAATTTACTGCAATTATTGAGAGAATAAAAGTCCACCAAATGTTAAACGGGTTACAGAATAACATCAGTTATCATTAAAGAAAATTTTTAAACAAGGTTTAATTTAAAAAGTGTCTTATTCCATGTTTCAGAAAACACACTCATAATCAACAAAATCAGGACTCAGAGAGAAAGAGAGCAAGGATAGCAATGTTTCCCTGAGCTTGGTTGTAAAACTATGAAGCATTTATGGATCCGCTGCATTGTCAACAACTTACTGATGATTCCCTGTAAAAACAAAACAAAACAACATGGTTATTTTAATATCACATGGCATAGTTAATGTCAATCTCAATGGCAGTCAACCATGCCAATGAACATCTCTCTCAGCACATTAACAGAGTGGTGAACATGTCTAAAAGGGGCTGTTGGTATACCTTCTAATGAAATAAAAAAGTATTAATTTAGAGACTACCAGTTCAGTTGGTGTTGCTCAGAAAGCCTTTAGATCTAAGTTAATTCATGCCAGGGTTGCATATCACATGTTCCCAGGGTCCTATGTTCCCCAGAACAAACTCAAACTTTTACTTTTACTCTTTTTGCCATACTGTGACTCCATCTATTTGATAAGTTCCCTCAAGTGTAGGCCTATTATATTGAGAGCCATACGGCAGTGCTTGGGAACAGAAAACCCCTTTGATGAGTTCCCACAATAGCCCATGTCATAATGAAAACAGAGCTGGGGAACATCTTTTTTCAGTTTCCCATTATGTGCTTTATAGAGATGGGGAACATAGGACCCTGGGAACATAGGCCTCGTGGCTACGTAGTGTGTGGGGCAGAGGACACGGGGGAGACTGACTGACACTGATTAGTGTCTTTTTTATATAACTTTTATGACGTAGACAGGTCCCAACAGACTGACTCTATGTCAGCATTGGCCTCACAGGTTCAGGGCTGATTTAAAACAGGGGATGGGGATGTTTGAACCATTTTCACCCCAAAAATGCAGATTTTTATAACTTTGAAATGTCAATATGAACACCAGCATTGATGTGTTTCATCACAGTACAGTCACATCATTTAGTTTACAGCTCAAAAAACACATTTAAGTGTGCAGTACCTCTTTAAAAAGAAAACGTTTTAGATTTGTTTTCTCACCTAGGTTTTTATATTGAATGTGATTTTTCCCACATTACCACAAACACCTGAATACACCATTGAGAAAATGTTTTCAATAGTCCCTTCTCTTAACTGCGTTGCCACTCAATGATCAAACTTTACAAAATTAGAGAAGACATTCTGTTCACTCTGATAGATTACCTAACTTAATTAAGATCCAGGTTTTAAACTACTCTGACATAAATGGCTGCTTGAAAGGTGGTTAAACTCACTCAAAACCTGTTGTCTAAATTAAAAATGGGTGGCATTCAAAGTGCATCCAACTTTGTGCTTTTTGCTGAAGGCAGGATTTTAAAAAATGCGGTTTAATAATTGTGCTGAGACTTACTCACTAGCAGATGGTTCAAATCCAAAAGGAGCCCTGTTCCCAATATATTTCCTACTGGAACATTTCCCTTTCTCCATTAGTACCAGCAGATAGCAGTAAAGCTCCAGTCAGACAAGAGCACTACAGTACTGCATGTCCAAGTATAGATATGTGCTGTGGCACATCTGTGGTTTATAACGAAATCCTTCCAAGGCTGATCTGTATATATTTCAATATGCAGCAGTTCATACAATCAGGATATGCTACCAGCTGACAGTGGAATCTCCCTTTCATGTTAAACTGCTCCCCATACACAACATGACATAGTCATTACAAACAAATGTTATGAAACAAATCCATGGTTAAAATAGTTGACGTACCTGTACATTGTGGGGGTGGATCACTCCATCGATTTCCTTCACAAACTATTGCAGTGGCACCCTTTATCTTGAAACCATGGTAACAGGAGTATAGAGCGACCAGTTTGCCAGATGTAGACGACAAAATAAAATCCCCATTCTTTATCTTTCTTGGAGTGCCACACTGTTCTAAGTCTGCAATTGAGTGATAAAAGTTCTTCATGCTAATGTGTAGTGGAACATTAAAATTCAAAGGAATGTATGATTTTTCAAATATTAGGACTAGGACTAGCCCAAAAGTTTCTCAAGCCCACCTCGGCTCTTCTCCTCTCTCCAAGCTTCCAAATTCATTGATGGTATATGATCACAAGAGATGTAGTCAGCGGGGTATTTCCTGAAACTGAAAGAATCAGGAGGGACTTCCCTTATGTCGCTGTTGTCACAGATGATCCGAGACACAGAACCTTTTAAAAGCTCAGCCTTCTGTTGCTGGGTGAACATACCTTCAGCCTCCCACCAAAACCTGAAATATAAAAACATGTCAATAAATAACTAAAGTCCTTAAAGGTAGACCAAGAAATTGAATTTTTATGTCTGAAGTCATGTGCCATTGTGGTCCAAGGTGAGGATTGATAGCATTTTTTACCTATCGCCGTCTCGAAGCACTTTCATCTGCTTTCCGATCAGGCAAGCAAAGAGGGGACCAGTTCTTGAGTCTGGCAACAAGTTTTCAACAAGCCCTCCAAGCCATACATCGATATTGTCAGGATGTTTGTATATTTTTAATATCTTCTCAGCAACCCTGCCGTCTCTCACGACCTCTTTGAAATCATCCAGTGTCTTAATGCACTTCAGTCCACAGAATGCTCTCCAATCATTGTATCCTGAAAAGTAATTTCAGCACAATGTAATTTAATAGTGAGCATATTCATTCGCATTTTGCTTTCTTGTCGAGAGTTAGATGAGAAGATTGACACGTGCAATAAATATGATTAAGCTAAAGCCAAGAGAGGGTTAGCTTCTGTTGCTGGTGACAGGGGAAATCAGCTAGCTAGCTGCCCAAAGATAACAAACCACCTACCAGAACCTCTAAACCTCTCACTATTTAACATGTTGTATCTGGTTTGTTTGACCTTGTACAAAAATAGAAGTGGGAAATTGACAAGTTGTGTTTTTTTGTGTGTGCCGGACTAAGTCTTGACCAGTGACTTACAACGGAGAGTTTTAAATAAGGATCCAAATCAATGCAGCAGAACCAGAGATGTTGTCCTTTTATTCCATGCATTCTTCTTCCTTGTCAAAACCTGGTCCCTACGTTACCCACAATGCAACTTAACCACCAACAGTTTGGTTGGAGATTCGGTTGTGTCATGCTAGTAGCAGCTAATGTAGTCTCAAGCCACTAGCTTCAAGCGGAGACGAGGAGCGAGCTACAGAGGTCTGGTAAGCTCACTTCTTTCTAACTTTAAAGATTTTTTTCATTTTCAAACTTGTAATCTTCAAACCCAACCGACACTGACTCCAGTGACATCACTTCATACAACTTTTTTAACACATGCAGTAGTACTCACCAAGACCTGTGAATCTGTAAAATCAGAGCTCAAGCTAATCGCCTAGAATCATATTTTGTGAACAGACATGAGAGTGATATCGATCTTCTTTTGGAACTCTTGGAAAGAAAGTGCATACGCATGGAACAATTCTTTTAAATCAATGTTAATTGCTTTTCAGAATCAGTAAAATGGTTTCTGGTAGTTCTGTATAAGTACACCGTTCTGAATGATATAACTGTCAGCTCATCGTCAATTCAGTGTCTCGGTTGAGATAGTGGTTGAACTGTTTTGTGGACTTTTATGCCCTCTAATGTGAAAAAAATCATATCAAGCTCTTTGTAACCCAGTTTAGTTTGGTGTCTTATGACATTTGAGCTACAAAACTACGTACAGGCTTGGTGTAGCGTTGTTCAGTTGCTCAGTTCCCATGGTCATAGCAGTAAAGAACCAGGAAGCAGTAAACTACAGAAAGAAGCTGCTAATAGGACTGGACGTTGTCCACTCAAGTCAGTGAAAATTACCTGTAAATGTAACCTTGTTTGTGAATGGTTTGACAGACAGATGGTTTGTTAATGGAAACTAATGAACACAATGGGTTTAATTGTGTTGACAGAGGAAAGGACAAGGGAACTGGTTTCTAAGCTTTTAGGATTAAACAGGGCATTGATTGTTGATTGTCACTCTGATTTGACAGGCTTAACTCAATGGCATTGACTCTCAGCCCGACACTTACCTGGGAGAGCGTGATCTCGTCCTCTCTGCAGGTTCAGTGAAGCCAGGTCCATGTGCTGTGGCACGTTCAGGACGACCAGCCTCTCTGTTAGCTCTTCTGTCAACAGCCTGTTTGCGCTAACAGCTTGTGCTGCAGTTCCAATTATACCTCTCAGGACTGGCTCAATTCCACCTAGACACAAAAACAGTATTGCATATTTTTTCACAGTCAATAAGATACATATATTCTTTTTTTTCTGTGGGTGCAGGAATACTAAGTAAGTGCACATAACAATACATTTCCTGTTAACATTTAATTTTTAAACAATTTGGTCTAAGGGATCATGTGACTTGATTACAAAACATTTTTTTACCAGTCCAGCTTGCCTGTAATCCCTTATCCCAAACAGACACGAAAAACAGAATAAATATGGTTGGTGAATACAGTTTTTTTCTGAATGGTATTTCTTTATGCTGTTCAGAAATCAGGTTTGTATATCACTCCTAAGCTTGGATTTGCTGCTTCCCCTGGGCTCACTTGTGTCCAAACAATTTCATTTGGGCAAACAGGATGAATGGGCTGTTGGGGATGAATACGCTGTTTATCCTAACAACACATGGTTTCATAAAAGCAATACACTTGTGCTCTGTGGTGAGACTACTGAACACATCCTTCTGTAACACTGCAGCAAGGTAAAAACTTCAGTCACTGGAGGTCAGCAAAAAGATCCAACTGGTGAATGAACAAAGCTGTATAGCATAGAGAGATAGAAGAATCATTGTGTGTAGGTGTGTATGTGCTGGCACTTCTAACATATCTTATTCATAATCTCAAGGACAGCTACATTGTGACATGAGTTATTGAAATAGCACAATTGCATTGCATACACAAAGAGGCTGACGCTTACTGTATAGCACTGTGCAATGGAATAGGGTATTGTAGTTTTTGTATAAATAGTCTTTCCATGAACTTCATCAGACTGTGACCTCCAATGAGCACTGTAGTGACTTGCAGCTGACACAGATAGGATGAGGGAGTAGGAAAAAAGTGTCGCACACTCTGGCCCCATATGCAGTTCTATTTTATTCAGATGACGTTTTGGCCCCTCAAGCCTTCTTCAAGATCAACAATCAAGACAGATAGGATGAGGAGCAGCACCTCTAAGACCAGTGGATCTGTCAAAGAAAAGGGTGGATTGATCTATGTGTATTAGGCATACTTTGTGTGTGATTGACTGTTGATTAGGGGGAGTGACTGCAGTAATGCAGACGGACTATGAAGTGAGAGCTGAGCAGGTGAAGCTGAGACTGGACTTATGTTCTAACCCTCACCTATGGTCGTGAGCTTACCGGTATGTCAGTGAAAATAATGGGATCAAAGAAACAATCAGCCAACATGACATTTCTCAGGCGGGATGCTGGTCCCTCGGAGTGAGGAGCTGAGTGATTCTTGAGGGCCTCAGTCTGGAAAAGCAACTTGAGGCTGGCTGTGTGGATGAAGCAGTTATAATCAACTTGCCTTTGGATGATCTTGCACAGATGTATCATGGTTAGATAGTGGTTACTCCCTACACCATGAGCTCTAAATTAGTGGGGATATGATATGTCTTATTTTTCAACTCAACTAATTCGGACTGATAAGAATGGTTCCAGTTTTCTAATGGGTTTATTAAAAAAAGATGCATATTGAAGCTTTAAAGTGGCTATAGTCACCCAAACTGCAGCTTCCCTCCGCTTTACGGAGCTTTATAGCGAGTTTCAGCTCATTGTAATGTTGCAGGTAATTCACAGTAATTGTTGCAGGTAATTCACAGTAATGTTGCAGGTAATTCACAGTAATGTTGCAGGTAATAAAAAATTTTCTTAAAATTACATAATTACATCTACTCCCGCTCCCTCATTGAAAAATCCTGGATCTATGACTATGCAATCAGGGCCTTTGTCTTGCTATCGAGCTGATTGTGGACGTCTGCAGGACTAAGCCTCCTACAACCCCTGTATACATCCAGGGGGAGGGTGTCGAGGTGGTTCACTCCTATAAATACCTCGTGCAGCTGGACGACTAGAGTGGGCGTGGGCTGAGAACTCTACTTCCTGTGGAGGCTCAGAGTCTTCAATGTATGCTACAAGATGCTGCAGATGTTCTACCAGTCTGTCGTGTGCTGGGGACGGAGCGTGAGGGCAAGAGACGCTAACAAGCTAGTTGAAAGGCCAGCTCAGTAATGAGCTGGACTCTCTGGAGGCGGTGACGGAGAAGAGGATGCCATCCAAGTTGGTTAGCATCCTGAATGTCTCCCACCCCCTCTACGACATGCTGGTTGAGAAAAGAAGCGTCTTCAGCCCAAGACTTATAACCCCACGGAGATCATTACTGCTGGTGACCATCAAACTCATCCCACAGTGTGGACATCAGTGGACTGGGAAGCTGCTGAGATCTTACTGGACTCACTAACTGGACTTACAATTACATTTTCTGTAACTTCTGACAGAGTACAATACATCTTTTTAACTTATAACTTATAAATATATCCATTTTGCACACCTTACTGCAATTTGCACACTTGTATGCATGCACATACTTGGGCATACTTTTATACTTTGAGGTTAGTACTTGTGTTTGTGTTTGTCTTTCGTACCATGTGGTTCGTTCATGTACTGCTGCAACATACAAATTTACAAATAAAATAAAATAAAGTATTCATCCATGCACCTACCTACCTACCTACCTACCTACCCACCTACCCACCCTACTCTACACACCCACCCATCCATCCATCCATGTGTTGTAACCTGGAGGCTCAAGCATCTAAATGAAGTAACAGTAAATAAAACACATACTGGAGGGGGGCCTTGAAGTTTATTTGGAAAGCTTTTGGAAGTTCGCACTGCTTGCCACAATATACGTTGTTTTGCCGCAGCCCGTGTTTCCTGAATCTCTAAACCTGCTACAGCAGAGGTGGTGTGTGCACAGTTAGCATGACCCATAAATAAAATGGTCACAATAATGAAAATAAGAGCCAGGTTGAAAAATACCAGATACCATTTGCTTTTAATTTGTCAGCTATAATTATGCCTTTACAAGGAGCATCTGCATATGACAGATAAAGTACTATCTTATACATAAGTATGTAATAAGTAATAAATAAGTAATGGACTGATAATTAATGGAAAAGGTCCCTGCAGATGGATTATTGCATCTTCTGTAATGAGTCTCCTGGGACTATGACATACTGATGCAGGCTTTCATGCTCTATAGACACAAATATGTCTATTCAGTGGTCTAACTTACATGAGTCACTTGAATTGCATGCAACTAACTATTAAACAGACATTCAATGCTGAAGCTGACCTAAATAGAGTTTTTTTCCCCCATTCCCTCCACTCTTTTTTGCGGTGTGTTTAGTGTGCTCGCTGGACTACGTTATTAGTTCCAATAGGCAGCTTCATATGAGTGTACTGACCTTCTTTGACTATTCTCCACGGACTGAAGAAAGTGTTGCGCAGTCTCAAGTGGGGGAAGTGCTCATGTTCCTGGAAGCTCTCATTCAGTCTCCTGAGGATCGGAGAGATAGTAGCATGCCCGAACCTGAATGCAGCAGTGGCAAAAACATTGGAGGCTGAGGGGTCCGTAGTTGGATCATATCCCCCATAGGGTCCAATGTAATGTTCAAAAGACTCCGCACCAATAATTTTTGGAACATAATCTCTCATGGTTATGATCTGGGGGGAGTCAAGCAAGAGGGGGGAGTCACAAAGAAGCAAAAAGAATCTCTTAGATTGTCATGAAAGAAAATCTCAGTTCTGAAGGATTGTGTGTATCACATGCATGCTATGAAGCCACGAGAGTTTGGATAAGAACATAACTTTATTTAAAATTAAATAAATTACTACAACATATCTTAGTTGGAAATTATTAACAATGTCTTGTGAATGTGTATGCATACAGCTAAAAGGGATCCCCATGGGATTTCCAGTGAGACGAGTATTTCTATAATATCCCGAGCTCGGACATATGATTGCACATTTGTTCCCTCACAGTTCACCGCAGAGAATTCCATCTGTCCTCATCACTATTTATAAAGGCCGCAGTTCACCCCCTGAATCTTAACACGTCACACAAATGCATACGCATGCATGTTCGCACACAGATGCAAACACACATGTGCATTTTGGTGTCATATAGTTTTCGTTGCAAAATGGAGCACTGGAACCAGACACAGGTAACCTTTTTGTTGCTTTGATGATACTATTGTAACCTATTGTAGCCTCTGCCTTTAGTGTAAAGATAGTTTATTTAAGATGAACCTGTTGGCTAGAATGACGGCATAGCCTGGATAAGTGAACATTAGTTGAATTGTCTCACTGAACAGCAATAGTCTTGGACTGCAGTCTGACTGAAAGGGGGTTGAGTTGAGTGCAGACTTAAAGGGAAACTCTGGTATTTTTAAACCAGGACCCTATTTCACGGATGCCGGAGGAGGTGATCTACTGGACCAATTCCAAAACCTTTGGTAACTATTTGTCATTTAGACCCCAAAATTTGTAAAAATAGGGCCCAGGTTTAAAAATACCAGAGTTTCCCTTTAAACTCTGAGATTAATACAATTACAAATAGTCCCAACTGGAAACCTACAAAGAGAAATTAAAATATAGTGTTCAAATATGTGTTTATTATATATTAGTAACATGCAAGCAGCATTCTGCACAAACTGAAGCTGAGCCACAACATGTCAACTGTGACAAGAAAACACAGCTTAGGTTGACACAGTTCTAAGCCGCCGTCCTGGAGATAATCCTGGTCCCATTTGAGGAGCAGTCACCAGACTGCACTGTCAGTCTCTCTGAGATGAGCAGTCTTTCTCTTTATGACTTAAAGTTAAGGGGAAGGTCATCAACATTTAATCAAATACTGTACTTAAGCACTTAAGTACTTTTACTTTACTTGAGTATTTTGATTGCCACTACTCTACTACATTTCAGCTGGAAATATTGTACTTTTTACTCTACTACATTTACCTGACAACTATAGTTACAAGTTACTTTTCAAATTCATATTTTACATTTAAAAAATAAACTAAATTTAATAGGCATATAATACTAATTGCACTGCATAAAGATTAAACCAGTGGTTTTTGGCTTGTGACCCCTTACAAAAAATGTCTAGTTGGGGCACTTGTCACATTTCAGATGAGTTGTTAGCACTTCCAAGATGCCATTTTTCTTTTTCTATATTTAGAGAAAAGTCCAAAATATCAAGACAAATTTGTGTAGCAGAAATTAGTGTTTTCTTCTTTCCTATCCCAATGGTCATCTCTTATCTTGTGACCCCTTGGTGGGGGCCTAACCCCTAGGTGGGGAACCGCTGGAGTAAACTGCTTAACTGTATATAAAGTAGTAAAAACTAGCTCCACCTGGAGCAGCTACAAAAGTAAAATGCTTCATCAGTAACAATCTAATAATGTTACATAATAATATATCAGTTTCATTGTTCTGCATAATAAGTATCTTGATGTTCTCAAAGACTTTTACTTGTAATGGAGCATTTTTAGACTGTTGTCTTGGTACTTTTACCTCTACTTCAGCCCACTCTCTTGCCTCTGTTTTCAGGCTTCAGAAAATCTATCCCGCGACGGTAGACTTTAGCCAATCACAGGTTATTTCAGAGAAACGGTGCGTTTGTATTGGCTAAGCTACAAGAGCAGATGCGCATGCACGTCCCTTCAGACGGTGAAAGCCTGATTGAATGGCGGAAAATCCTGCCGAAAATCCTGAAACTTGTGATAAATTTCCAACACCTCCTTTGCCTACAGCGGTGTATAGTACAAAACAACACGTCCCGGCTCCACACGGAGCTTCAGGCTCATTATGTTCGATGCCATGGCACTCATAACAACAAGTGGCAAAGAGGCATGATGACAAACAGTGGGGAATAACTTTTGACGGGGGACAGTGGTGTGTGTGTGTGGTGTACTAGCCTCTCTTCCCGCTGCTGGACGGCATTGCAGCTGCCTCTGAAGTCTGGGGCGCTCTGCTCTGCAGCCGCGAAGCGTTAGAGGGGTGTCTTTGAGTGAGGCTCACACCGTGGAGAGCGAGCCCTACGAGGGATACGGTTTCGCAGGGGAACCGACTCCTTCTGCTGCCGGTCGAAGTTGTGGGTTTGGTGGGAGGGGCTTAGCGGAGTGATATGAGGCAGCAGAGAGAGAGGTGGAAGGTTTTGCCTAGGTTGCACAGATTCTGCCTACCCCAGCTTTAAGTAAAGAATGTGAATACTTCTTCCACAAATGC
The DNA here is from genome assembly GCA_005408345.1 of Macquaria australasica. Lineage (NCBI taxonomy): Eukaryota > Metazoa > Chordata > Actinopteri > Centrarchiformes > Percichthyidae > Macquaria > Macquaria australasica. The sequence continues at coordinate 515,430 of SEMN01000359.1, read as the reverse complement.
ATCCATGTACACTTACACTTAAAAGGACCATACCTACAGTATAGCCCAATGACTACAAATCACATCCATCCATCCATTTTCTTCCGCTCATCCGGGGCCGGTTCGCGGTGGCAGCAGGTTAAGCAGGGTTGTCCAGATGTCCCTCTCCCCGGCAACGCTTTCCAGCTCCTCCTGGGGGACCCCAAGGCGTTCCCAGGCCAGATGAGATATATAATCCCTCCAGCGTGTTCTGGGTCTGCCCCGGGGCCTCCTACCAGTTGGACGTGCCCGGAAAACCTCTAAAGGGAGGCGTCCAGGAGGCATCCTAATCAGATGCCCGAACCACCTCAACTGGCTCCTTTCGATGCGAAGGAGCAGCGGCTCTACTCCGAGCTCCCTCCGGATGTCCGAGCTCCTTTCCCTATCTCTAAGGGTGAGCCCAGCCACCCTGCGGAGGAAACTCATTTCGGCCGCTTGTATCCGCGATCTCATTCTTTCGGTCACTACCCAAAGCTCATGACCATAGGTGAGGGTTGGAACGTAGATCGACTGGTAAATCGAAAGCTTTGCCTTCCGGCTCAGCTCCCTCTTCACCACCACGGTCCGGTACAACGCCCGCATTACTGCTGATGCTGCACCGATCCGCCTGTCCATCTCACGCTCCATCTTACCATCACTCGTGAACAAGACCCCGAGATACTTGAACTCCCCCGTCTGGGGCAGTAACTCACCTCCAACCCAAAGGGGGCAGTCCACCGTTTTCCGGCTGAGAACCATGGCCTCGGACTTGGAGGTGCTGACTCTCATCCCAGCCGCTTCACACTCGGCTGCAAACCGCCCCAGTGCATGCTGAAGGTCACAGCCCGATGAAGCCAACAGAACCACATCGTCCGCAAAGAGCAGAGATGCTATTCTGAGACCACCAAACCGGACACTCTCCTCCCCCCGGCTGCGCCTTGAAATCCTGTCCATGAATATCACAAACAGAATTGGTGACAAGGGGCAGCCCTGGCGGAGTCCAACACCCACTTGGAACGTGTTTGACTTTGTGCCGAGAATGCGGACACAGCACTCACTTCGGTTATATAGGGACCGGATGGCTTGTAGCAGCGACCCCGGTACCCCATACTCCCGCAGTACCCCCCACAGTACCCCCCGGGGTACACGGTCGAAAGCCTTCTCCAAGTCGACAAAACACATGTAGACTGGATGGGCAAACTCCCATGAACCCCCCAGCAGCCCTGCAAGAGTAAAGAGCTGGTCCACTGTGCCACGGCCAGGACGGAATCCACATTGCTCCTCCTGGAACCGAGGTTCGACAATCGGTCGTAGTCTCCTTTCCAACACCCTGGAATAAACTTTCCCGGGGAGGCTGAGCAGTGTGATACCACGGTAATTGGAGCACACCCTCCGGTTCCCCTTTTTGAAGACGGGAACCACCACCCCGGTCTGCCACTCTACAGGCACTGTCCCCGACCTCCATGTGACACTGAAGAGGCGTGTCAGCCCCTCCATGAATCGCCACCTTAACGTGGTGGAGGGGTTTGCGTGACCCTGGGAGCTGTGTTGTCCGGGGCACTGGCCCTTGGTAGGGTCTCCCAAGGCAAATTGGTCCCAGGGGAGGGGACAGACTAAGAGCAATTCACAAACCCACGATGAATCAGACCATGCAGAGCTGGAGCACCTCGCCTGGAGCAGGGATACCGGGGCCCCCCCTTGGAGCCAGACCCGGGAGGGGAGCACGATGGCGAGTGTCTGGTGGCCGGGCCTTGACCCATGGGGCGGCACAGCCCGAAAAATCGACATGGAGCCGCCACCCTGTGGGCCCACCACCTGCAGGGATAGGCATCGGGGTTGGGTGCAGTGTAAGCCGGGCGGCAGGCAAGGGCAGGGACCTGGGCGTGCCGACCTTCGGCGTCGCAGACTACAAATCACATATAGTCTATAATTCTGGTAACCATTTTTATGAAACATAGTGGAAGTCTTTTAGAGTGATTTTGACCTTCTGTCTGGTAGTTACAAGCCAGGACTATGTGAGAACAAGATCTGATGATCAGCTGTCAAACAGCAAACCTTCTAAAGGGGCACTCAACCATGTTTTTTTTATTTCAATGGAAGTGCAGTATAGAATTGCTGGAGTAGCCCTTTAACACAAGAAAAGAGCAAATTCACATTATCCTTTTCAAAGAGTCCACATTTGCTTATTGTTTGTCTTCTGATTTAACTTCCTAACAACTTAGCTCATGAATGCATTGCTCTTCAGCAGCCGAATCTCTGAGTTAATGGATCAAAACAGTCAGAACAGAACAGGTCTGGCCCTTTAAACTGTTCAAGCTTTTTACAATAATCCTCCTGTTATGTCCTGACCACTTAAAAACCTAATAGAAGTAGTAGTAGTAATTATATTGTCCCTTTACACTACATACTGGATGAGCAATAGCCTTGGCAACTGTGCACTACAACTGAAGTCAGAATGAAACCATCATTTATATTTCCTGTTTCCTGCAAATAATAAGCTTTCACTCTGTATTGAAATGGCTTCTGACCTTTCCATTTGTTTTCTGCAAGCCTTGTAGAGTACCCCCCCCAATACACACTGTTTTCAAGTGGCTGCCCACAGACAGTCAGTTGGAAAGAACAGTATAACAGAATAGTTTCCCCTGCCTGCCTCCCTCTGGCTTCACTCACTGACTGGGCTGTAGGTTACATATACATGGAAAATAGATAACAATTAAAAAATAAAATAAAAACACAAAGCTTCCTGCTGACACTAAAATATACCCAAAATACTATTCAGGTAGAGTTTATGCAGACAGTAAAAAACAAGCATTACTGGACTAAAATGTTTCTGTACAGCAACCTATTTAAGTGTGAAATGCTGTTAAACAGTATGAGGCCTGGAGTGGGGGCATTTCAGCATCATTATATTTGTCTTGTATTACAAGCAGAAGAGAAGGGAAGATCAACCAGTACATTCTTGCTACAACAGAAGTTTGGTGTCTGACACAGACCTACAGTAAACAGTTAAAGTTGTGTTTGACATACACAGTAACAAATTCCGTCAACAGGTACACATCCACCGGCATCCACCTCACAGCACCAGCGTTAAAACACTTTTAACAGTTACGTTTCATTTCCTGTCTAATTGCACACTACCTTTGACCTGGAAATTGGGTTTTTTGTTAGTAATTACTGCCACAGCACATATTTGAATGCATTAAAGGAGTGCTTTCACAGTGACTTGTCAAGAATAATGCTGTATGAAAACAGCATCCTACATTATGTTCGCCCTATCTGAGCTTGTTTGCTGGGAACAGCTGCCTGAGGATTTAAATGGGGGGGCTTGGTGAGAGCTGTTGGGATTCAACCATATGGACCGACAAACCACAACAAAGCTGCTGTGAGCTGCAAAGGACTACAGAGTTGGATGCTTTTTTTTCCCTCTCAGGTGGGATTGGATAACTAGCAAACTTTTCACAATACAGCCAGACATTTCAACGTTAATATTAAGATATTATACAATAACACAACTTTACATTAGGCATTCATTTAAGTCTTAACCATCTAATATTTTGGTATGTTTATGAATAAACAGTGGTAGAGGGTTTGTTATTGCTCTGCATGACATGACATGACTTTCTACTTTGAACAGAGTGATTACAGCACAATGTAAATGTTTCTGACTGAATTGTCTCTGACCAAGCTTCTACGGTGCCTGACTGTACAACATGAAGTTCAAAATTCAAAACTAAACTTGCAACCACAAGTGCTTCAGCTTTAAAACTTGGCCACCACAGCTCACACCTTTGCCTTCTAAAGTTTGATTCAAAAGTATAGGTCGAAGGTGGGGATCTTTGGGCGAGTAAGCTATCAGAAGTTGATTGAATTTGTGAATGCCCAATTCAGCTATCTCGGCTTCGCACACCGAGAGCACCTACAACAAAAGGTGGTTACTAGCCATGCTGTTATCCTAAATGGTGGTTTAGCTTATAGTGGATGACCACCATGCAGGACGTTACTCCAACCAAAGACATGCAGGTGCATTAATAAGTAGAGCTGCAGAACAGACACTGTTCTTCTAATGAGTGGAGTCACCTGGTTTAGTGTTGAGTTAGAATAAAATGTTGCATACTTTTGGCACATGGTTGTATATACGTACATCAAAGCTAAAATTCTAATAAGATTTCATAATGTCACTTCTATTTAAAAATGCATGTATGTGTCCCAAAAGACAAATAAGTGCAATAAGTGCTTCAGACGCCTGCAACAATAATGCCTGGTGTGTGTGTAGTTTAATCCTAAAAATACCATGTCATCTAGTGACAGTCAAACTCATTCATGGGCAATCTAAGCTACTGACATTACCACAGCTTAGTGTGGGCAAAGGAATGTAGACAAGTTAGAAATTATGGACACCTGTTTGGATAAATGAAATGCTGTAGGTGTCTGCAAAGGATCTCTGACATGTTAAATGATGGTTGTGGTTCATTGAATCTACTGTGTACCTTCCTGTGTGTTTGACTTTGTATTTAGCTTCCATTCATCTTTGTGCAGCACTTGAACTTGTCTGCCAAACCTCTTTCAACTCTTGTCACAGAAAGTCACGTTGAACATGTGCTGACGTGGATAACAAAGACATGAGACACTGTAGCATGAGGTGTGTTTTTGAACAACTCTGAAGTGTAGTAACTTTTTGTTAAATTCTATATTCTTCAATGGATGACTCTTTGAACAAAAACAGGGAGCTTTAGTACTTCAGTTCTTCATCTCAGCTTTGAGATTTTTTTTTTCTTTGAAAAAAATCGATAACGTTACAGTCTGCTGGTTTGCAGGCTGGTCAGACCAGACAGTGCCTCACATTTCACTCCAATTCGAATACAGGGATTTTCCAAGCTGGTCATGGTTATAGCTACAGTATGTAAATCCTCTACCTGCCTACTTCATTCTCACAAATGATTTAAAGAACGTCTCCACCTTAGACCCATCTCTTTTTAATATTGTAAATCTCTTTCCTCTGGCATTGTCTCTGAGTCACCTGAAAATAGCAGTTGTTAATCCACTGCTGTGGTCAAATGTCAGCCCCCAAAGTCTGAGAGATTACAGACTTATTTTCCCTCTGCTCAAAATTGCTTTAGAAACTTTACAGCCCAGCGCCAGGGTCACTGGTCCCCTTCACTAAAAGCAATGAATTATTTCTATTAAAACAATTTCTTTTCCTTATTTTTCATGTATAGAACGCATGCACCCAACATTTCCATCACCATTAATAATGCTCACAGCATACAGCTAATAGAAAGTCAGTCCAATCAGTTATTGCTGCACAACATGCCTCCCATCCATTGCTACCAAGAGGCTACAAAAACAATAACAGCAAAACCTCATTTTCTAAATAAAAAAATAAACACAAACAGACAATAGTAAGAGAAATCCATGTTTGTGCTAACTGGTATTAAGCCTGAGGGTTTTCTTTGCATAGAGAGACTTTATATAATGACAGATTACAAATTACAAAGCAGAGCCACATTAGCTGCACTCTGGTTCAAATGGATATAAGCTAAGAAGAAGAGCCCATTCAAAGTCACAAATGAGAAACCACTGAGGAAGTTGTTTCTGATTTAAAAAAGAAAAGAAAGAAAAGGAAAAAAAGCCAAGGTTAACATATAACACAACTTCTTCGCAGGACTAAAACGCTGCCTAGCTTGCAGAAAGCAGGACGCTAGCAGAGCAGCAGCAGCAGCTTCAGTCCTCCGTCTGTGTCTACACAGGATGCATTCAGGCCCAGTATTGAGTGTAGGTCATTCGCGCTTTGGCAGCGCTCAGAGCCCAACACATAATCACTGTAGTTACGTGAGTAAAACTGAAGAAAATAGACTTAATAAGCATAAAAATACACTATACTGCACAACCTGTGTAGACAGCTGTATTAATCAAAATAGAAGTGTATCTGTTCCATCAGACGCACATTAAATGGACGACTGAAAAAAATAGTCTCAATATTGTTTGTAAATGTGTATTCCATGATTTGTAACTGAAAAAAAAGATTTGTAACTGAAAAACAAGATTTGAAAATATTTTACTTACAGACTTTTAACTTCAGCTTCTCAGATCTGATCCTTTTCGCTTTCAAAAAGCTTCCTGCACATACAAATGTCTTGTGTTACACACGGATCAGGTTACTTTCGCTTTCGGGATTTTGAAACTATTTTAACGCTGGTCCCAGCTCCACAGATTCATAGGTTCAGCCGGCATCCGCTTTTTACGAATCTGTGGAGCTGGGACCAGCGTTAAAATAGTCTCAAAATCCCGAAGGCGAAAGTAACCTGATCCGTGCGTAACATGATTAACCATTTCACAAAACAATAATTGCAGAACACAGTATATCTGATAACAGTGTAGAAACAAATCTAACCACAACATCCATTTAGTAGCTGTTCAGGAGCTTTCGGTCATATCACACAATCTTTATCAGCAGATGAAGTTTTTACAAATCATGTAATACACATTTACAAATCTTGTTTTTCAGTTACAAATCTTGTTTTTCAGTTACAAATCATGGAATACACATTTACAAATAATATTGAGACTATTTTCACTCCATACTCCTTAACAAGAAACTACAGGGCAAGAATAAAATGTTACCTAGCTTGTGGAAAAACTCCACACATTTCAAACTAGATTTTCATTAAACCTGCAATAAGTAATTTGTTGTAGAATTTAGCAGAAACTTAACAGCCATGAACACAACATTGACATATAAGTTGATATGGTGAACTTGTTAGCCAATAGTCATTTACACATCCGGCAGTTACGGAGCAACATCATCATTCATTTGGAGTCACATTTCTGCCCACCTGACGAATATAAGTCCAGTATTCACTCTCCTTTTATCTCTGTGTTTGGCAGGGCTGTTTCTAGCTTTTTGGGGGCCCTATGCAAAATGTTTGGGGGAGGGCCCTGTTTTGTGAAATATATACATATTGTTTTTTGTTTGTTTGCTTGTTTGTTTTTTGAGCATGGAGGTGCTTTCACACAACACATGAGGGCGCTTGGTTACCAAGAGAGACTGGTAATTTTAATTTCTAAAATACATACATATCTACATATTGCAAGAAACAGCCCTGGTGTTTGGTCTCCACTAACTCCTGAGGGAAATATGCATTTTTTAAGGTGCTAAATGCTCCACTATGTTTACTAGCTAGTCGCTAACTATGTCTGTCTGCTGTTTGCTGCTGAGGGTTTTTGGGGCTTTTACTCTGAAAACAGCTGCCTGCTGAGTCCGAAAACAACACAATGAGAGCAGTGAGAATGAACCAAAACAGTAAAGCTGTAGGCCAGAAAACCAAAACAATGAGTTGAAAGATGTTAAAACAGCTGAAAGAGCTGAGGGGAACTGCAGAGTTGGGTGATGATTCTGCGTGGGTTTGTCACTACGAGTGACCCCATTCACATACAAGTAGTCATGTAATCCATTGCTAATACAAAAATATTGACTGCAGATGCTTTAAACAACAATGGGCTTAGAGGAGTAGTTGGAAGCCTTTGCCTCCAATTTTGGAAACTACAGCATCACCACTGAGGTAAAGATCCTCCTGAGAGTTTGCAATGACAGCGAAGCAGTGGATTCCACGGCTGGTTGATTCTTACAGTCATCAGACTTAAAACGGCAGCTGTCAGGGTCAAACAAGTTCTGAATCAATTAAATCAGTAGAGATTTTCCCAAATACAGTCCAAAGAGTTTTTCACTATTTATCTTCACGTCTTGCTCAACGTACATGTGAGCTGACAATTTTATACATACATGTCACTAAAACTAACAGTCACTCGTCACTCACTACAGCCAGCATCTTTATCAGTGCCTCTTCATTAAACTGAAAACGTACAACTTCACCACTCCTGTAACATACAGACAACGTGTTTTACATGCAATAGCAAAGATGTCAAATGTTTTAAAATATCTGAAGTTCAAAGTTCATTCTTGACCTTGAAAATTGTAAGCTTGTTTAGGTCCATTTAGTAGCTGCTCTGGAGCTTCTGATCATATATGACCTTCCTCAGCAGATGCTCAGGCGTCGTGGAATAGTAGATGTTTCAATTTCCATTTTTCCTGAGCACAGGTGCTTCTTGTCTATGTTGGCTCAAAAGCTGAGGTTCAAATGTACTGTTCCGTGGCAACTGAAAAAATTTCATCTGCTGATAAAGATTGTGTGATATGACCGAAAGCTCCTGAACAGCTACTAAATGGATGTTGTGGTTAGATTTTTTTCTACACTGTTATCAGATATACTGTGTTCTGCAATTATTGTTTTGTGAAATGGTTAATCTTGTACTCTTTTAATGAAATGTAACAGCTGTCATTATTCACCCAAAATGGCCTAAATTAGACTTTATGATCACAAAAGATACATTTTCAAACAGAAGCTCTTACAAAATGGCAGAAAGTAACTGAGACAAAGATGCTGTTCTGAATTTCAAATGGTAATAAAATGTTTTGGTGAATTTAAAACAAGGTGAATAGACAGTTTTATGAATTCACAGATGTCAGAACATTGGTTTTCAGAGCTTTACTGTACTTCTATCATTATGGTGCAGTTTACAATCACAGCAAAAAATGCAAGAATTCTTTTTTTCATCTCTGCAAAAGCTCCAGTCAAGGTTTATTTTTCTCTGCACTGTGAACACTGTAATGACCCTGAGTCACGATTCGCCTCATAATAGAAAGAATCTCTTGTTTTCTTTTACAACTTGAAAACAACACGCCTCCTTACATCTTTCATATCAGTTTGTCGGCTTTAATAACATGTAATTGCAACATGCTTGCACTCCTGACATCTGCAGATGATAAAATCACCACGCTCATAAATGCTAGATTAGTTTGTTTCCCCTCAGGCATCATTTGGGTTTCTCAATAGAAACTTTATAGCTGTGAATCACATTGGCCTTTATTTTCATCATACAGCCATGTCTACTACTTTCACCAACAGTTTCTACTGTACAGTAACAGACTGTAGGGCATCTATCTAAATTCTACTATTCTTGTTCTTGAAGGAGCTTATACCAAACAAATTAAAACTTCCTCCTTGTTCTCTGCTTTCTTATCAGCCCTGAGTCACAGGCATTTATACCACTACTATTAAAATTTGAGTTTTCTAATGATGGATCATTTTTATGAGGACTCACTATTCAGTAGTAAATAGTAGGTCTGTGCAGTTGAATAAACCCAGTCCATGGTTACTCACTGCAGTACAGTGACTACAGACTGTAGAAAAAACGTGCGACTACTGCAATGTGACCCAAAAGGACGTTCTTCCACCGACACAGTGTCCGAGTTCCCGGTTCAAAAGCATCAAGAGCACTCACCTCACACCTAAAGAACTGCATGACAGTACAGCGGCTGTTTTGCAAAAATGAAGGCTGACCAAAAGCCACTTTTTAAAAGTAGTTTTTGCATTTAATTAGAGACCTCTGTGGGGTTCAAAGATGGATGATTTTTTTAATATTAAAGATGTTAACACTTTGCTTCAGCAATAAAAGGTCAAACTCATTTACGGTTTTTGCATGGGGCAAGAAACAGAGAAGCAGGGGCTACTCTGCAAGGCAGATACAAACATGGCTGGTTATTTAGAATTACTAAGCAGCATAAACATTTCACTTTTCACTGAACCGTTAAAATCTGGGCTGAAATGATAAGTTGATTAGTCGATTGACAGAAAAATACTCAGCAACAGTTTTGATAATCAATTAATCAATTCACTGGTTCCAGCTTCTCAATCATTTATATTTTGGGTTTTCTTGTATGGTAGTAAACCGAACACCTGGTCAGACAAAAAAAGCAATTGTAGGAATAGTTTGAGATCTTGGGAAATACGCTCATCAATCAATACCAACCATATCTGTACGCTAAATATGAAACCTAGAACTAGCATGCGCTTAGCTTAGCATAAAGACTGAAAGCTGGGGGAAACAGCAAGCCTGGCTCTGTCCACAGTTTTCTACATAAATATTCGCCTACCAGATATGTAAAAACAACAGTTTGGGGTTTTATGGGGAGTTACATGCTGGAATTATTTCTTTGCTGGCGCAGCAACTTCCTGGAGTCTGTTGTGAAGTTGTCAGGCAACCAGCGGAGAGTCTAAAACCACTTTAGTTATATTACATTTGGGGTTTTGAATGGATTAAACAAACAAGATAAACTGTGTTAATTAGTCAAATTTAGAGGTGCTGATAGGCTTTTTTTGGCTTTTTTTTTTTTTTTTTTTAACTTAAGACAGAGCCAGGTTCACTGTTTCCCCCTGCATCCAGTCTTGTGACCTGGCTATAGATTCATATTAAGCATACAGATAATATGAAAATAATATAATGAAAATAATCAATAGTTGCTGCTCTAGTTAAATGTAACTTTCTGTGGTGTGCTATGTGAACCATTGCTTTTTATTCCGGTGTGTCAGCACAGTGTAGTTTTAGCTTAAACATACCTGGTGCAGAGCTCCAATAATCTTTCGAGTTTCTTGGTATATAGTCTCCGGGCTCCAGTGACCATTAATGTGTTTCAATGCCTCTGCAATTCGATTGTGTTCCCTGAGCCACAGTGTATGCAAAGAGGTCAGGGGCAGACCCTCATTGGCCCGACTGTCTCCAGCACTGAAACATTCCACTCTCTCCCCCTGCGGATCCTGTTGGCAGGCTGAAGGCAGAGTGGCTACAAATGGAAGGTAGGGTCTTCCTTTGGGATCTTTGAATTGGGCGTTGACAGCAAGTTTCCCATTAAGGCCAGAGAGGTCACGGAGAAAGCTCTCCAGCTTTGGAGTGTGGCCATACACAACCTGAGCATCTATGAATGATGTGATGGCATTCATCTGTTGTCGCTGCAGAGCTTGTCCAATATTGGACCCAAAATTGACAAAGCAGGCTGGTATGGAGCGATGAAAAGGCATGCAGCCTTGTGCATCACCTGTCTGTAGAGAAGATAAAATTATTTATTACAAGCTGCTGCAATATCATCTGAAACTACTTTTGATCTATCAAATGTATTCGCTTTTGAGATTATGGTAAATTAAAAGAATGGTTCAACATTTTGGGAAATACACTTATTTGCTTTCTTGCCAGGTTAGATGAGAAGACTGGCTCCACTCTCATGTCTGTCCCTTTAATATGAGGCTGGAGCCGGCAGCCAGTTAGCTTAGCTCAACATAAAGATTGAAAACAGGGGGAAACAGCTAGCCTGGCTCAGCAACATTCACCTACCAACACCTCTAAAGCTCACTAATTAACACGTTATATCTCATTTGTTTAATCTGTATTAAAACCAGTGTAAAATGTACAATTTGTGGTTTTACCGGGCAGTTATGTGATTGACTATTTCTTGGTCGAGACTCGAGAACAGTGAATTCCTGGAGTCTCCGCTGGTGGGGTGGGATGTCAGGAAGTCCAGGACATCAGTCTTTACGCTAACCTCAGCTAACTGGCTGCTGGCTCCAGCTTCCTATTGTACGGACAGATATTGGAGAGTGGTATCGATCTTCTAACTCTCGACAAGAAAGCAAGCCTACTTCCCAAAATGTGGAACTATTCCTTTAAAATACAGCAAGACACGGTACAGGTAAGCAAAATGTACAAAGACGGTTGTGCTTTTAGTTTACCTCAATGGGAAAGCATGGATGCACATTTTCACATGTATTCAAACAGTCCATGCTAGTCCAAAAAGCAGCACTGCCGATGCTTTGAGGGGTAAAGGTTATGTCGTGGTCAATGTACTGGCCCCACTCCACCAGCAGGTGCGAATAGACATCATCTTTCCGGTTAGAAGAGCTCCTCAGTATTTTCTTGCTGACTTCCCATGGCTGTTGACACAGTAGGATTAGTTATTTTGGATGACAGCTGAGTACTGCCTTTTAAAAATGTGCAGTTTCATTTTCCCCCAGCCATCTCTGCAGTGACTTGTCATTTATCAGTCTGTGTGTTTATTATCTCATCATTAACGGAAATTAACATATCATCTGGGGAAAGCCTATCGTGTCCCAGTCAGGGGTTATGATGGATGATAGCTTTCTTGTTTGTGTGAACTAATTCATTTTTGTATTCAAGTTATGTTATAAAGAGATAAATGGCTTAAGTTCAACAAAGGGGCTGAGATATGTTCTGGCAAGCTTCTTTTCTTTCATATCCTAATTTCTCCAACAAAAAGGACTGATTGAAAATGACTTATGCAATACATTAATTAAGTATCCAAGAAATTAGTTACTTGATCCCTTTTTTATACGAAATGGAATGGTCATGATTAAAGATTATTCATTATTTTAAAACACTTCAGTAAATTATAGTTCTTACATATGGAGGTAAACTGCAGGCTGGATACAACTAATGTATATTTGATGAGTTCTTCCACTAAAGGACCTCACTCTGTGTAATGAGTGCATAAATTAAGAGTGAAATTCAATGCAAATATCAGTTTCATCTGCTGTTTGAAAGAAATAATGTTTATCCACATGACTGGAAACCAACTCCTTTCAAACTATGGAAATAGCCACAGTATTCAAATGCAACTGCAATCTGTGTCATCTCACACACACTTCTGCTGTTCCTAAATTGCTGTGGACTTTATCTGCTGTAAAACAGGTTGGAAAAAATAAATGGAAAGCTACATTAACTTGGGTTTGCAGGGTGAGCTTGCTTCATTTCTAATTTCTCCACCAAGACTTTTGTGTCCGTCGGACCAGCATTTTGTAGATTACCGGGGGAAGTTGGAATCCATTATGGAGCCGTCCTCGGTTCCAACCCTTGGGTTCTCTCTCTCCGTCTTCGTATTCAGCTGGAAGCCATCTGACCAAAGGAGTGTTGGCTGCTCCCCAGAGAGGATTTTGCCTGACAAAAAGAATCATGAAGTGTGTCCAAAAACACGGCAATGCAAAACAGTATATGCCATCACTGAATGCAACATCATTTGTTTTCCTCCAAAAGGTCATCAACAGTTTAAAATACTACATATTTACCATCGACAAATTAATATCAATTACATACGCAAGGTTAGCTAATTGAGGAGTTTGCTAAATATTTTGATACTCTTTGTCAATGACTGATACAATAATGATTAAGTGTGTTGTCAGTGTATGAACATGTTTATTTTTGTTATGAACATGCAAAGAGGTCCTTCTTCCTTGGGAAAAACCATATGCTACACAGTGACTGATGTGGGGTTAATAAATATAACAATAACATATAACACGGTGGACAGTTTACAAAAATAGGATCAAAACCGCTGCAGCAGAACGAGACATATTGTCTTTTTATTCTTTCTTGTCAAAACCTGATGCCTTCATCATCCACAATGCAACCCGACCACTGACCGTTTGGTCTGAGATTTGGGTGTGTTATGGTAGTAGTGGCTAGCCTCGAGCCGCTAGCCTCTGAAAAGCGAGCTACAGAGGTTTGGTAAGCTCACTTCTTTCTAACTCCACACCCCCAGGTTTTTTTCTTTTTCAAACTTGTAGTCTTCAGCCCCAACCAACACCGACTCAAGTGACATCATTTAAGGCAATTTATCAGATTTCGCTCGGCTCCCTCTGTGGAGCCACAAAAGGCTTTATATAACTTTTTCATATATGCAGTAGTACTCCGTATCACCTGTAAACAGACTTTGATTTGTTAAATCGGTGTAGTTCCCCTTTAATTATAAATTATAATTGTTATTATAAAGACAGTAAATTGGGCCAGTGCCTATATTGGGAGCAAGACTCCAAAGCAATGGTGCTTACTACTACTTACAAAGTCAGAGAGGTAAACCAGTCTATGACTATTGTAGAAACAAGCCTGTCTCAAGACTTTTTACCGCACAGGAATCATCAGGGTGGATGTTGGATGTACAAAGCACAGGACTTTGACACAGATAACCAGGTTTCACATCCTGAGTCCTATGTGTTGTGTTAGGTGTAGGCAACAAAAACAGTTAAGATTGGGAGGGAGGGAGGGGGAAGTATTTTGGCACCTTAACGTGTTGCTAAGAGCAGATATTATAGGAAAACAAATGAGATACATTGTCAGTGAAAGTAAGTTTAATATAAACATTTTGCATGCCAGATACGTTCATCATGTTGATTAAGAACGTAATCCAGGTGGCATTGTGTTTCCTCCATAATAAATCTGTAACATATAGAAGTCATTTCTAGGAGACAGGGTTGGGTAAAGCAGCATACAGTATAAGAATTATATAACTGCCAATTTTAAAATTAAATCATTCATTATAATAGAACTCTTATTTGCCATTTGTATGCAAATGATGTACAACACAATCACAATTTAATTTAAAAATAAAAGTTTTTCTTTAATTTCGATGTTTGAAAATGAAAATCATTATTGCTCAAATTGAAATTAAAAAGAAAACTCTGACATATAATGTTCCCTGAACACCAAAGTATTCCCTTGCTACAGTAGGGTGTGAAATGGACTGGCAGAGAATGAGCTACTTGGCTTTGAATATTTTAAAAGGGAAACTGGGTTTTTGCATTTGTAATTGGGGGGCAGCATGAAGGTGTTGTTCCTCTCACTTTTCTTCTTCATTCTTCATCAATGGCTATCCAATTCACTTTACATAGTTTACCAATAAATGCGATTTACTTTAAATCTAGTTGCAGAAAGAATCTGCTTGCACTGGTTACTTTAACTTTATAACAATATACCTCTGGTTCTTTGACTTATGAAAAGAAGTCAGTTAGTTACCTGTTATTGCAGATGCCAGATATGGAGCGGTACTTGTTGAGATGAGTGTGCTGACAGATGGTTGGATGTGTTGCAGGAAGACACTGTGACAGCTCTGCAATCAGCTCCACATCCTCCCATGAAAGCAGTTCTAGCATAGTGACACAGTAAAGTAAACACAAGAAAAATTAAATGGAATTTAACCTCACCAACCTTTAAGAGAATATCAAATCTGAAAGGACACACACTATAATTGAAAATGTCCCTCTTTTGTCTTTTTATATTTCCTGTATGAGGACTTTGGTGATCCATTGGTATCCATGGTTTAAATGATCCAGTGTTTTGGTAGACTGTTAAAATGGCAGTTGACCAATTAGAAATTTTGTTTTGACTCCATGGTGTCCAACAGCTTCTAAAGGTTTCTTTCAAGGTGAAATCCTCTGGATTTAATAAAAGAAAGCCGTTCTACCTGGTGCCGTGACATCCCTTTTATGTCTCTGTCTTGCTCTGTTCTTTAGGACTTGCAGAGTTGTCTGAAAAACCTCTGCGGCTTGGGAAATCTCCAGGGTCTCAGGCTCGGTTTGCCGAAGGAATGTAAACACGTTTGTGGAAGACGAGGATGTGCTTCGTCTGGGCACAGAAATTGGCAGATAAAAGGTAAGTTTTGTCTTTTTCTGTCCTTTCTCGGACAGATATTGTTTCAGTTAAAACAGAGACAAACAATTTGATAGTTACCGTTGTCTAGAGTGGAGTAAGGCTTCATGCACAATTTGAAGGCTTTCTTGATATGAGGAGATAAGCAGTTCTCTGACAGATGTGGCTGGAAGATATACAGTATCATAACATAACAGCATAAAAATTGGCATTACACACTCTAAATCTGTAAGTAGAATATCATCTGTATACAGTGGTGCAAAGTAACTAAATACATTTACGTACTGTACTTAAATACAATGAAATTTGAGGAATTTGTGTTCTACTCCTACTCTACTACTCTCCTACTCTAGAGAGAAATATTGTACTTTTTACTCACTACATTCACTGGCAGCTGTACTTTAGTTACTTTTCAGATTATGATTTTACATTAAAAAACAATTCATTGTTATATTAAACCAGTTGTCCCCAACCTTTTTGGCTTGTGACCCCCTAACTGGGGCCCCTTGCCACATGTTTCAGATGTCTCTGTGCTGTTAGCAGTTCCACCAAAGAATGATTTCAACTCTAAACTTCTCAGATAGTTTCATTTTAAAAAACAAAATCACCTGAGGCTCAAAGAGGTACAATTATCCAGTATTTCACAAAAAACAAAGGAAAAATGAACACAAATTTGTGTGTCAGAACTTTGTTTTTTCTTCCCTCCTCTCCCATATATTGTCTAAGGACCCTTGACCTCAAGCTACCTTGCTGTATATAAAGTAGTTAAAACTAGCTTCACAACAGCAGAATACTACTTACGCATTAATGAATCAGTAGTAATAATCAAATGTCATATAAATCACTCGGGCCATTTTTCTGCAGAAAATGAGTACTTTATTAGTACATTTAGCTGAAAGTACATCTGTACTTTTATATAGGCAAGGTTTTGAGTGAAGAACTCTTGTACTTAAGAATCACAGGATCTGAGTATTTCTTTCATCGTTGACAACTTTTGACTCTGCACACCTTACCAGTACATGTAGCATTTTAAATGTCAGTAAATAATTAGTATTTTAATGTTTTCATATATCATTACTTTTGATGCAAAAAACCAAGAGCAGGAGCTTCCCCAGCCTCATGTGCAGCATTTTTACTAGAACGTCACTGTGTCAGATTTGGTAGTAAATCTGCCAACTTGCTTTAAAGCAAAAAAGACATATGAATACAAAGCAAGAGGTACATGCTGTCTTCACAAGTAATGCTGTTTTTTGTTTTGTTTTGTTTTTTTACAAGATATATAGAGAAAAAGTGACTATCCTGCTGACATTTCCATGGGTATAATTTTCTCCAATTCAAGAAGATGATGCAGGTGAGCAATAATCAAATATATTTTAAATTATTAGTTTTGAAACCATATTTACTATTATTAGTGGTTATTACAGTCCTCATGTTTCAACTATTATCATATATTATCAAACATTTTAGATAACAGATTTCAGCAAAAGCATTTATAAAAAAGATTTACTTACAGTTTAAATGTCTGGCTTCATCAGTTGAAAAACTTGGGAGAATAATCCAGTGCAACAAAATAACACTGAAATAAGCCATTTTTGTGGGCAGTTTACAATATAAGAGTCAAAGATTTTCACTATAGCAATAAAGATGAGTGTTGTGTGAACTGTTGAAACTGTCCTTATATATTCCGGTAAAGCAGGGAGCCCATTGAGAAGTAAACCCGCCCACACTAGAGTAACTCAGGGATTTAGTGTTTCTCTTGTCCTTGGTTGGCTGGGTTGAAAGCAAACTATTTCTCCCTTCGATTATTTCAGCCACTGAACTCTATGTAACAGTCCCCAAGAAAAACATGAGATAATACTCACACTGTACTGTACTGTACTGTAATGCACTGTATTTCTCTTGCATATATTGACCGATGCAGCCAGGTTTTATATACAGGGGTATGATACATCCATATGTGTGCAATGTAGGAAATTAAGGTGTAATGAAGGAAGGAATTTTCATCTACACATCTTCATAGTGTTGGCCCAGAGTAACTGATAATAAGTGCAAAAACAGAATAAAATCAGAATTACTGGATCACCAAGAGTCTAATCAAACAATAACAAGGAGTTCAGAGGTTTTGAAAAGAATTCTGAAAAGAGATGTCAAAGAACATTAGACTGAATACAAACGATAGGAAATCAGGCTATGACAGAGGATGGGATATACTGGACAAATTGGACATATGGTAAAGTCCTGTTTATCCCTCCGCACCCTTTTATACCACCATCATATTTGTTTATGTTCATGTGATTCTATAATTTTCTGTCACTGATGCCAATCACCAGGATAGGGTTTGTCTTTTTAAAACAATGAAATCCAATTTATTGAACTCGAGTGCCTCTGTCGTCACACATCAATTTGCTTTGTTGGTTTGTGCTTTAATGTCTTTTATTTACTGGCATATTGAAAAATTATGACTTGAATTAAAAATGTGCGCGGATTTACTACCAAACGCTGCGATTCCATCCAATGTTTGGAATGACATGATTTTGCCGCAAAATGTCATCAGTTTTAAATGCTGGTGTGACCAGGCCTGAAATTATCTTATAGTAGTATATGAAGAGCTACAAAGACCATCCAAGCAAAAGTGATGTATCACTAATGGAGGTGAGCTATGTTTACGTCTGTTCAGTTGCCACAATTAGCAGTTACTATGGAAATCTGTATGGTATATGCAGTATATAGCTTCTTAGTGGTCTTAACCCTCCATTCAGGTTTTACATCGATAGACATCATGCTACTGGAACTCTTTTAATTAAATGAATTAAAAACCTAACATGCAGTCAAAACCATTGCAGCCCTTTTACTGTAATCCTTGCTTTAACCCTCTAATAATAGACCTCAGTCTGAAAGTGACACTTGAGTGTAACCATTTATTGGATAGGACTGCCTTTCTGACAAACTTCACTTTGTGGACATAATTAGAAGACAGTAACAGCAGCAGTCATTGCAGTTAGTTGGGTTCATGGTCCTGCTTTCTTCGCTGTGCCTCCATCCTCCCAAGCCTATTTTCAAAGTTTTAGTGCAGCCTGTAGGGATTACTAACAGTGAGAAAGGCCATGGCAGCGGTCCTTAAGTTGCCCTGGAAACTTCACCTCAACACAAATACTTCAGTTAGCATTCAGGGTCCAATGCCGCCAGTGAGAGTCACAGCCCATTGAAAGTTGAGCAGTGTACTTGAAATTCATGCTCGACTTGGTGCTGATGCAACTTCATGATGCTGTGTGTGTGGCAGCAGCCGGCAGTGACTTCAGCAGCGGGCCAGAGACCATCTCAGTTGTAGCTCTCTGTGCACTCTTGTTGTCACGGTGCCTGGTTTAGCCTCAACACAAAACTGTTTCAGCCAAAACTTCTCAACAAATGAGTTCTCAGAGTTTGTAGAGGATGAAGCGAGTGACATCCGAAGAAACACATATATATCTGAATAGTTTGTTCTCAGTGTGGTATCAGGCAGACCATTGTGAAATACTTTGAGTACGCTTAATTATTGTTATATAGAGGATAGACAAAATAACACACCTGTACAATATAGTGCAATCCAATGCTATGGAAGTACAATAATGTAAATGCTACCTTTCTAAAGTTTAGCAATGTTCAGTTTTCCACTGTGTCAGGAGGTGTTGAATCCACTTTATGGTAATCTTTGCCACTTTAGTCTGTTGTGTTGCTATTCAAATAACCTATTAAATATCCTTAAGTCAGTTTTGGTGACAGCCTCTTTCTGACCGCTGTTGCTTTTGCAGTTACATCATTTTGTAGTGTTTAAGAATAATGGGCCAGCAATAAGCAGCAACTCTCTGGCCTCTTCTTTTTTTACCTCTAAGTTGCCTAATGATGCCTTTAAAAAATCACTACAAGATGGTGACTGTCAAAGCGGAAACTTACTGCAATTTGGTATTCAGCTTACCAAGGCTACAGGTTACAGATGGTCAGTGAAAATACATTTTTCATTCAGTTCTGTTTAATAATAGAACACCTTTCATGACACCATCATAACACACAATTAACAGAATGTGTAAGAAAGTTCAGTGTATTTCTTATGCACAAAGAAATGTAAGTTGTCATATAAGCCACTTTACAAATTAAATACAGTAAATGTGCCAATACTTATTATACAATAGGTTTGTCCTTATTTCTAAGACGAAATCAGAGCTGCATAATCGTGTAATTTATCATAGTGAACAAGCTCGAAGGTCAACAAAAGTTTTACTCTTAAATAACATATGTACAGAAGTCTGAGAATAGCCTTGCTTGCAATTATTTTTTAATGCTGTTATCTCAAGATAGAGATAATCAACCCGTTATCACGAGAAAACAAAAGGTTGTTTCCCCTTAATAGCTTACTTATAATGTTTATCAGAGACCAGGAGTGCCATGCCAGCATGCAGAGATGGTGTCCTGACAACTGTAGCAACTGATTTAAGCTAAAAATGTCAAGGAGTATAGAGATCAAGGAGTATAGAGTACCCATTATTGATCAATGCATCAGACTGTACTTCAATCAAGGTCTAACACAGGCAGAAATTGCATTATGCCTTTCTATTAAAGATGACATTCAGATCAGTTCTTGTCATTTAAGGAGAAGACTATGTGATAAATTAACCTGTTATCACGAGAAAACAAGCTTTGTTATCTTGAGATAACGAAATAATTAACTTGTGATCTCGAGATAACCATTAAAAAAATACTTGCAAGCACGGCCATTCTCGGTTTCTGTACATACGCGTTTCATTCAGAAAGGTAATGTTTTTTGAATGGCAAATCAACCCTTCAGGATTAATTGAGGTACGCTATATAACACGAGGGTATGATAGATTTAACATTTACCAGGCAGGGCTGTAGGTACCATTGAGGTCATATGCTCAGTATTGTTTGTGAATTTAACATTTTAAACAGCTTGAGGAAGATTTTACATTCTACACTTGCACCTAATTACACGTATTATTTATTTATTTATTTTTTCCAGATCATGTACTCTTAGATTAGACTGTGTTTAGGCAAAAAAAAAAAAAGAAATTACACTACAGGGAATCGCATTGTGAAGAGGGCTTTGAAATAGCATAGATTGTGTAGGGAGATAAAGTTACAGAATAGATAGTATAACAGTCAAATGAACGTATAAAATGTGAAAAAATGTACACGCTTTTGGTGGCTAGTCATGGGAGGGCTGCGAGGCAGTGCAGTGGAGATGGTAGTGCTTCTGGAATTAGGACTCAGTATTCCTGAAATCTTGGTTACAGCCTTGTTGCCAGATGATGTTCCCAAAATAAAAACAACTACGGTGGTGGATTTGGTTCAGTTTTTCTCCAGCTTCATGGAACATGAGGCATCCAAGTGCCACTTTTTAAAATTAGAAACACGCTTGGACAGTTGAATGTTCAACATATTCAGGTTTATTTTTTATTCCTCAAATAAATTCAAGAAACATGTCAAATTTAGTTCAGTGATAAGCAATGGTCAGATTCAGAGCTTGTAGTTGTCCTAAATTACCCTGCGTCTTCCATGACTCATTTACATATTAGTCCAAAATAAAACAACCTTTAACCCAACACAATGGATGAACAATCAAGGAGGGTGAAGGTTCCCAAGGCTGGCCAAGCACATAGGGCAGGTACCTATCCACCAAATGAAAACCGACAACCATTGTCCTGTCACTTTTGTCGAAATAAAATATCAAGTAGTGAACTGATTCTTCGTATCACCATGTGGTTGCCACGCCAGTGTCAGAAGTGCACCAATATAAATGAACTGCCTCAGTGGGAAAACAAAGGTGAGTAATGAACCCATCAGCCAGGTTTGATCAAAACTGATCCAGTGTCATGATCAATCCTTTGAGCTACCTCTTACGTACTTTATAACCTCCAAGCTTATTGTTTTTATGTGTCACACAAGGCAACGAAACACCACTGACAATGGCACATAGTTTGTTTCTCTTTTTAAATTAGGACATAGGACATATTTTAATGGCAATGTTGTATACCTGTTTAATTTGACACGTGAATTTGAATTGGTCTTTCAAACATAGATTATTTGATGCTGACATTCTATATTTCTTGCTAACATTTTTAGCCAGTGTTCTTGTTTTCTGATAAAACGTCTCTACATCGCTGGTGGCAGAGTCTGCCATTTCTACCTCATATGCAAATATACACAGAAAATGATACATGTAGAGTACAAATCACTACAGAAAGCCAGGGTTCAATCTCCTGTAGCGACGCCTCCAGCTTGGCCAGGTGCACATCAAACGCAGTCTGTGATCACTCACCAGTGGGAAGCCGGTGAGGGATCATGTCCTTCATGGTGCCGTAGCAACACATACTGTTGTGTCAGGCTACCTCTGTGGAGTTGGGACCAGGGGGGACAGCATTTACATCTGTGTGTGATATGCTTTTCAGGTAAGACTGGTGACTTTTATCAAAGGAAACTCGCCCCCCCCCCCACACCAACAGCGGGAGTTGGCAGCAAAAAGAGCAGTAGGAAGGGAAATATTCAGGTCCAAAGTAAAAGAAGAGGGATAAAAAATAAATAAATACACTTCAGGGTTAATGCGCTCAGATTTTTCTTAGTTTGTTTGTTTTTAATGATCAACTTACCACATAGCATTAGCTGCGGTTACATGGACAATATTTCTTCAACCCGATTGAAATCGTTCTGATTAGAGATTCCAACTTAACTGTTTACATGGACACTCAATAAAGTGATCTGATAACGTGCATTTACATGTCCAAAGCATTTAATGGAAATATAACTTTTTTGACATGTGCACAGAGGTTCTGCCTGCTGTTAAGTGTCTAATTTGACAGAAATATAAGAAGAAGAAGTTGGTTTTTTTTCTGTCTTCGTTCATCTTTTCAAACACTTGTTTGAACAACTCGCTGTTTCGAGCCTTTAGACCATCGAGGCGTTCAGTCCTTAAATCTTTTAAGTTGGATCAGCCACAGAGCAGTTTGGTTTTGCTGCCGCCGTGTTTCTGTCCCTCCTCAAACTCGTTCACGTCACCTAATGTTCCCCCACGTGGGACAAACATGCACAGAAAGAATATATTTATTCCAACCAGAGAGAAACAATCAGATTAAGTGTTTACATGGTTATTAGGTGCTAATATTTCCTATTGAACGGATTATCAAAGGTTTACACCACCCCTCTCAACCCGATTTGAACATTCCTTCCGATTGGGCCGGATCAGGTCAGTCTCTTCTGATTGAGGTGGTTACATGAGGCACTTTTATTCTGATTGGGCTGTTATTCCCATTATTAGTGGAATATTAGGGTCCATGTAAACGCAGCTAATGATTACCATAACATGTTACTTATCAAGCACTTGGTTTCTTGCCAAGAGTTACATGAAATATCGATACCACTCTCTCTGTTCATTAAACATGAAGCTACAGCCAAAAGACAATTAGCTTCGCTTAGCATAAACACTAAAAAAACGGGGAAACGGCTAGCTTGGCTCTGTCCAAAGTTAACATATCTGCTTACCAGCATCTCTAAAGCTCAAAGACAGAGGTTGTCTGGATGAAGGAAGCACTTCATTGAGTAAGTGTTGCGCTGCAGCTCAGCTCATTTTACACCAAATAACACATAATGACTGGCACAGGCTCATCCAGTGCAATCAGACAACCTCAAGCAAACACAAGTCCTTTGAAAAGAATGTCAACTTACATTTTGTGATCAGCAGCCAACAGGCTACTAAGATAAGGCCTTTACACACTGGGGGCGTTTTTTTTCGTGCGATTAATTCGTATGTCAATATATTTTTTTGAACCTGTTTTGTCACAGGTACTTTCACACAGAACGCGAATATTACGCAGCAAAAAAGCGACAACATTTTTTTCAGAACAAGGTTGATTTTTCTGAGCTTTCGCACACCGAATAAAGGCATCAACCAATCATGTTGTGCTGAACGAACATCACGTCACAACCACAATGGCAGACCTGTTGATTGTTTGTCATATAATACAGGGTGATGAGAAACACGAAGGACACAAAAATTATAAGGGCAATGAACTCAAGGACAACGTTTGGAGTAGCATCACCGGATGCAGGATAGTGAGGCACTCTGTAGGTTTTTACCGGGGCACTGCACATAGACTACCCAGAGTAACATAAGAAATATTCACAGGCGAATATTTCGCATTTTCGTGTCATTTATTCGTCACGTCACTGGTGTGTAAAGGCCTATAGAGCTAAGCAGGAGATGAGCAGTTTAGTGGCTGGGCTAGCAGATGCTAAAGTTACATCCTCTGCCACCCCTCCACTTTCAAAGTAGACGTACAAGCCCACAGGGAGCTGTGACATGTCTCGCATGATAGGCAGTTGTGCTTTATGAGCAATTTATTGAAAACACAGTGAATATGCATTTTCACACTAAAATCTTTACATAAAGCAACTGGAGACATACAGTACTTTTCACTGTATTAGAATGGAAGTTGATAAAAGTGGGTCTTAATACTTTGAAGCTGAAATGTCACATTTCAGTGAAATTTGAAACTTAGGCATTTTGCCTTTATTAGATACAAAAGATGGGACACAATAGCACAAACATCATACAATTTAATCTAAGTCAATAAAGTAGCCCTGCAGTAAATGCTGCCTTTGTGAAGCTGCTTATGTTAAATTTAAGTTGGGACCATATCAGAGAGGTGCTGATTCACTTCAGTGGTTATTTGGAGGCTTATTAGACTGCATTATATTGTAAAGTGTTTGTGTTATCCCCCTCCCGCTTCACAAATGTGACAAAAAGTAAACCAGAGGAACTGGCAAAAGACTGAATTTGTTCAACTGAATTTGAAGGAAAGAAAATCCCTGTCAAAGGTCTGTGGCAGTAAGCCAGCATCAGGTTCATTTTGTCAGTAAAAATGTACTTACTCACTAGATGTAGGTAGAGCATCATAATCCTTCATAGATACTGTATCAGCTGAGATTCTCCGCTAAACACAGTGGCAGTTGCTATATTTGGTGATTCGTGTCATGTTGTCAAATGTATGGCAGGTACACACCATACGGTAGCACGGGAGCTACCTTTCATAGTGACGGTAGTCAAGTAACCTCTTATCAGAATCATCTTTTATGCAATGAGAGAAAATATATTAAAGAACTGTGAATCTGTTAAATTGTGTTTTTTCTACTTGTCAAAAATGAAATAATAATAATCCTTCCACCATTAATCCATACATGTTCTACCTCTACAGTCTTTAAAATATGTATTTTTCAGTAGTTCATACAAAAATAGCAAGAACAAGATATACATGTCAGTTGGCTCTGTGCATAAAATACTGCTGATTTGCCACAGGCGCACATGACGACAAGGACGTGTCTTCTTAACTGTTCGTGTAATTTCCAGGGAAGCTTTGACTGCACATAAAGAGAGGGTCCATGGAGGCCACTTTGGCAGCGATAAAAGAATGTATACAGTGGAGGACTGCTGTTAGGTTAGCAAACTCAAGTTCCTGGAAAATACGAGTAAAGAGAAACATCAGTTAGTACATGATGTTCATACTTTAAATAGCATCTCTTAAAAAACGGAATTTACCACACAAGTCACCAGACACTTGGGAGGAAAAATTCCTCACTAGACATTCAGTTAATAAGATGATTGGTATCAGTGAGTAATAACTGGTGCAAAATAACCCAACTAAAATTCAACATGTCATTGCATTCTTTTAATTTTGATGTAAAAGAAAATCATGTCATTACCTTCATTTCTATTTGCTTGCTTTCAGCATTCTTGAAAAGGAGTTTTACCCTGGTTTTCCCGTCATCAGAGGAGCCTTTAAGTTGAGAGAACTTATATCGCCACAGTAAGGTCTACATGGGAAGGGATTATAAAACACAGCAGCACAGGGATTTCAATAAGTACCATGTCTGGCTTCAGAGAGACCTGCATGATCAAGACCTGACATTTTAATGTGCAATAGTACTTTGAGGAAATGTAGAACTTATAACAAAAGAACATTAGTACTTTGGAAATAAGTGCTGTACCATTCTTGCAGTAATTCAATGAACATTAAATTCAAAACGTAGCCAAAATAATCTCAAAATGTAACTTTAATAACATCATACCATTCTCTGAGACATCACTATTTATTCTGGAAAGTTCATGGTGCAAAATCTGTTACATTTGAGAGGCTATCTTTATATTATGTTTATGGGTATTTCAGAGTTCTTTAAAATGCATTTTCAAATACAATGGAAGCCTGTGTGAATAAAGACAAGCACATAGTGTATCAATACAGAAAATAGAGTTGTCAAACTGCAGTCTCGGGAGCTATTCAGGGTGGAACGGCACAGGACTGGGATGTCGACAACAATTGTGAACTCAGTAATACTTCACCTTTGAAGTGCCTTCTGAGCAGGTGAAGCCTGATCCAAAATCTATGGTGAAGCACAGCACATTCCCCTGGCTGCTGCACATGTAGCTTTTGGACTGTGGAGAGGGGAATTGATAGTTTTGATTTTCATATTTCATCCAATACAACAGCCATGCAAGACCAAAGCAGCACATATTACATATTACTTGTAAGTATGGCTGTAAATTATACCTTAATTTTTCCATTTGTGGCTGTAAATGCATCCCACTATCACCAGGGGATGAATAAATGATTCACTTAGTATTCATCATACATCTCTCAGTCTTAGCCCTCATTTACAGTCTTCTAAAGAGCCCTGACATAACGTTATGATATGGCGCTTTATAAATAAAACTGAATTGAATTCTTTAAGAACATGGAAAAATTGTCTATTCCCCCTGCAACACCAAAAGCAGAGGTGTAGCTAATATAATTTACAATGGCTCCATTCTATTTTGCTGTGTCAGTATGCCAAGCCAGTGAGGCAGCGTTCACAATTGCAGGGCCCGCGAACTGGCACACCTGAGTGGAATGCAGCCATTGTTAATGTTATTAGTTACACCTGTGTTCGACATGTCAGAATGTCCACTGTAAGGGAGGTCCATGAGGAAGTTATATTTCATGGAATAACCAGGCTGAGGCCACTGAGGACTGACTTGTAAAGTGATCCTTAATTGAAGATATAAAGGCCTGCTCACACCAGCATTTGAAACGGCAACATTTCTCTGCAAAATAAATTCATTTTAATGGAACCTTGACAGCAAATCTGCACCGTTGACCAATAGAAATCTAGCTTAGCAGAGCTGGAGAGTCCAAGATGCAGGAAGCTGTTGCAGCCTATTAGCTGTGTTGCTCCATCCAGTTTTATTTGACCTCCTCTGTCAGAGTATACATTTCTCCTGAAAAGAGGCTAACTGACAGTTAAGAAGCTCGTTAGCTCAGAGAGCTTTTTTTTTCTCCTCATTGACTCATTATTGAATGGAATTATGTAAAATAACTAAATGCCAGGGAGGAGTAAATGCCACAGAAGAGACAAAAGAGAAAGAAGCTCAGGGAGCTATTGTGACTGACTACCGCAAACACGCCAAACTGGGGCAACTTATAGGATTTTTTAATAGTAACCTCTTACTGCTAGAGAATTTGGAACCCACAACAAGTGTTACTTGCAAAAGGATGAGAAGTCTAAACTGTAAATGTAGATGTAGAGCATGTTGATCTGGCCACATTACACACAGTTCTGATTATGTGGATATCAATAAAGAGCAGTAATATGTGAACCCATTTTGCAGAAAACAACCAGTGTAATCTAATAAACCTCCACTCTCTCACCCAGCTCTATGTTAGAACAAGTTGTTGTGTGTATGAAACATTATTGTATCATGAATCCTCATACAGACGCTTGTTGTTTTAATGGTAATTTCTTCTCTTTTTTTATATATACACACTCACAATATTACTTTGCCCATGCATCCATTTTACATATACAGCTCTCGTCTGACACGTTAGGCTTGGAAGATCTGATAACAAGAGCAAATCAGATTTTTTTTTTTTGTCCTGCATGAGCTGTCGGCAAAAGCATGCATCCTGTGCGGCTTCCTGATAATATCAAGAAACACGAGGAAATCCATTTTGGAAGTCATACATCTTTAACATTCATTTTGCTGCTGCAACACAAACAAGCATGTGTCTCACAGTTCTTTTCACAGGTCTTTTGAAAGCACTGATGTGTAAGCTTTCTACTCTCTGTGGAGCAAAATCCCTCTAAAGGCTGTTCTTGCCACATGATTTCATTTTTGCGTTGTGTCGTCCACTCAATTGGAATACCAAGACATGTATTCTAATTTTGTATTTGTGTTATATATTCCTTTTATTTCCACCTCACTTGAGAACACAGCGGGGACATGGTGATTTCAATTATAGAGTGCAGTGTGCAGTGAATATGGCATGGGACTGTACAGTCCTTTCACTGTAAGTCTTTTCTGCTCACAGACCTCAACCCCCCTCTCTTTAGTGGTGTCGTGAATTCTGCTGTGACAGGGATAAAAAAAACAAAAAAACAAACAGTGGCAGGCCAGCCGCTAAGTTCTTCCTGTCACCGCATGTAAGACTGTGTTGTGACATGGGGAGCAGTGACTACAGTTCACTAATTGGAAGGGATTTTTCTGTGGGAATTAGCAACATGTAAGGGAACAGGACTTTTTATTTATTTTTTTAAAAATGTCCATAGCTAAGTCTGACAGAAGTAAGGGCATGTGTGGGGAATATAATAAAACAGAGGACAGGTGCAAAAAAACCCACAAAAACACCCCACAAACAAGTGTGTGTAGTGTCCTTTCATAATTAGGTCACAATGAGTGAGATGAGAAAAGAAAGATGAGAAGACCACAGCAAAAACCTTTTGAAATTGGTCACAAATCCACTAAAAGGAAACTGCTAAATACATATTGATACAAACACCAGCACTAAATGAATGAATGTGAATACAGCACCGAATTTAAAGTCTCCCCCCAGTCAAAAATCTGTTTTTCTTCTTGTTCCTCCAGTTGAATGTTTGAGCTTCACTGTACAGAATGATGTCTGTGCAGAGTTTGACACTAGAAGGATGTTTTCACGTTCATCTGCTGAAAGTGGAAAGTTTCTAAATCTGATTTTCAGGGGCGGGGCTACGAGCAGGATTTGTGATATCACAAATAGTTTGGAAGCCTATCCTGGTCCAGTATTCAACTTATACAAGTGTGATGTGGAAACCTGAAACTGCCAGCGCACATACACTGACAACGGACTTTGCAGTGAAGTAGGAGACATCTTGTGTCCAGCAGAAACACTTTTATACAAAATTTGTATATTCATAGATACTGGAATTTGTAATAAGCTAGAAGGAGTAGATGTCTTTTTAAGGATTTTAATGTGGAAATGTGTTTGGTTTTTTTTTTGGAAAAAATTCTTACACACACACACTATTGTTCCAAGCAGACTTATTTTATATATGTTTTAATACATGTTTGGAGGGGATCTTTAAAGAGTATCTCAACACAAAGCTGAAAAGTGTTGTTTCACCGACCTCTTCTGGTTTAAAATCTCCAGTCTGTTGCACCTTACCACACCCAGCATCACTGTGGGAAGTGGTCAGCGGTGTGCTCTTTTGCACCTGTAACCACACCCAACAGTGATGTCATGGTGCACTGACCACAACCAGTGTACAACTTCAGCCACTGGATGTCAGCCAAAGACATTCTGTAGGTGTTAAATAGAGTGGTGCAGGAATTAGTCCTAAAACCGGGAAATGAGTTAGCATTTTTGCACTTCCAGTTCCCTCGTGTGTCAATAGGTTTCTGAATGGGTTTTTGGTTAGAAATGAGGTCTGTGGTTAACACAAGCTTAAGTCGC
Source organism: Macquaria australasica (assembly GCA_005408345.1). Classification (NCBI taxonomy): domain Eukaryota; kingdom Metazoa; phylum Chordata; class Actinopteri; order Centrarchiformes; family Percichthyidae; genus Macquaria; species Macquaria australasica. The sequence goes on along the minus strand of SEMN01000359.1, from coordinate 486,325 downwards.
TCCCATTTTGTTCTGCAACATAAAATACGTCAGTAAATACCCCACTCGTGAATTTTGAAGCTTTTACGTGTCTTAAAAAAGGTGGTTGCTAACAAGTGGCTAAATGAGACTACAGAGGTTGTCGGGGACATTAAACAGAAACTCATCTATTCACTCGTCCGCCTTTACAGCCTCGTTGTGTTTGAACTCGCGCTCTTGCAAACTATTCTAACTCAAACTTTCCGAAAGGCTTCTGTAGAAGAGGTAAGCACACAAAATCAAACTACAAGTTGGAAGCTTGGTGGTGACGTTGAAGTCATGCAACCATGGTGTAGTTGGTTTATATCGTAACGTTAGCTTTTTACTTCTGGTGATTGCATTTACGCTTCAAAAATCATAAACGTGGTGTTCATTTGTGAGGATTATCTTGCTGAACAAAATCTGTAAGTATCAAACTTTTTATTTTCTGCAATAATCTGAAATCTAATGGAAAAATCCCATTGGCTTTTTGTCGAAAGAACCAGGGCGATGCCAACTTCCGGGTTGGCCTACAAAAATACCTCATCCCTGCAGCACTGTATTTAGATGGCTTATTGCCGTCTATAAATTCTACATTCACTGTTTAAGTTATTATTGTTAAAATGCCTTATTGTAATGAACAACTCATCTAATGTCTGAGCTAAAAAAAAAAATCTGTTTTTAACATTTTTGGAAATCAGTACCTCTTTAACAAGCTGATACAATTAAATGTCAACCATCAGCTGTATTTGTGCGATGGGCAGGCAGCCATAACAGTAAGTTTCAGAGCTTTTTTGCAGAAAACAGCTGCCTGCTGCAACAGTATGAGAACAGTGGGAGCGTAAAGATGTGGGCCATAAAACCCAGTAAAGAATGAGGCCAAAAGAAAACAGTAAGAGAAAATTACAAATGCAGGTTGAGTAAGTTCTCTCTTTGGTGCTGAATACTATGAACCTGTGTGTTATATAAATCATGTATTTACAGTAAAATATGTTTACTTGCAGTTCAGGATATCGCTTGCTTTTTCCAGGCAAACAGAGGATATTACAAAATTGTATGGCATGTGTGTTTATCAACCGAACCCCAAAAAGTGAAATACGACACAACTTGACCGCTCGCTGTGATCTAAAAGACCCCATCAGTGCCATGTTGGGTTTCATCATTTCCAAAAAAAGAAAAGAAAAAGCAAATGGGGAAAATGAGAGGAAAAAATTGCAGGCTGGACAATTTTGTCAGTTATACCCCCTACTTCTACCCCATCAGCAATGTTTATGCAATGCCCACAGCCTGTCAATTTGAAGGTTATCCTAAGTTGGACTCTGCTGAGTGCTCCTCAGAAGCCACAGGAGGCTAGCCTAATTGGCTGGAGAACATAGAATCACAAGAAAACTGAAATCCTTCATCACTTTCATTGGTTTCCCAAAGGATGGTGTCCCACATTTGCATCATTAAAGACTGAAAAAAGGCTACATTATCATATTCCATACGGTTTGCTTTTATACTGTTAGGGGGAAAACTGCCCATGCAGACCTGACTTAGTAAGAAGTGTTATTAACCCCATCAGTCCCAGCAGAACCCATGTGCCTGTCTCACTGTCAATCAACAATCAATAGCCCTGGTCCTTATGAACAAAGTGAACTATAACACTTGGTTGTAACCCCTCTTTGCGTGTTGCTATAGCAATCCAAGCAACATTTGAACATTACTGTTGGCTATGTCCCATTCTTCCTAATGGTAAATGAGGCTAACAAGAGTTCACTAAATAGCTGCCTGTGTTATTCATTGGTTATTATACTTTAGTGAACTATTCACATTCTAGGTGTTGAGCCTTGACCCCCATTCAGTGGGAAGGTTAGTGACATGGTTTGATTTAAGTAAATCTGAGTAAAAGTTACTTTAAGTAAATCTTTGTTGTTGCCCTTATCAATTTTCAGCTGTGTTATTTATTGGTTATGAGGCTGTTGTTAGCTTATAGCTGCAGTCAGTTTCATCAAAAACCTCACAGATTACACTGATGAATTGTGTTACTGTTCTGTCATGAGCTCCCATATTTGATACCTTCACAATTCTGGTAAAATGTAGTTTGAAGCAATATTTACTGGATGAATCCAAATTCCATATGTATATACAGTATAATCCATCATACTTTTGTTTTCTAATACTGGTAGTCCTTGTTATAAAACGGAAATGTTGCAATACAGCCATATTTGAAGCTAATAAGAGACTTTAAGAGTGATATAACTGGAGGTAGGAAAAAAAGTTTTTGGTCTGGGACTGAAAGGGTTAAACACCGCTTTTATAATTGGTGTGGGCCAATCATGTATCATAAATCATAAATCTGGAATCCAATCAGATCAGATTCATCAGATCAAGTTTGACAGTAGTTTGGCTTCAGATCATATTGTTTGAGATGTGTGTCAGTCTGGTTGCTTAGACTGGATTTCAAACACTCAATGTCACTTGCAGCTTGACAGTTGACATCCAGAGTGGATTCAGTCCCATTAGCTGGCTAAGAGCTAACTGTGTGACTGCAGCATCAAACACCTCTGCATATTATCATTCCCCTTTGAAGCCAATGTTGTCTGATGCAGCAGAGGAGTTCTGCATTAGGACTTGATATTGTTACAGCAAAAGAGAAAGTGGGTAACATATCCATTCTTCATCTATCCTGCAGCTTGTTTTTGCTTCTGTGCTGGAAGAATTCACCACCAGTTAATGTATGTGTCCACGCCTTTGCTGGTGACAGCAAATGATGCAAATAGATGAACATTACCTAAACACACAAATCCAACCAGTTCACTTGGACTTTCTCACGGACTTTCTTCCTTTCGCTCAGGGGGTGATCCTTAATACAGGGTTCTTATCTTGGTACAGAAACCTTTGCTCCTGTGCCTCTTAAATCATTCTACTGTACTGGTGCCATCTATCATGTAGCACAAGGTGCACAGAGGAGACAAAACCTAATCTAATTAATTCTCAGCTTCTTAAGGATCTACTGCCAAGTTTACAATCTAATCTCAACATGGCACTACTGAATCTGACATCTTTCACCAACAAATCATCTCTCATTAACATTCTCAGTAATAATAGACTGCATTATTTTATGGAATCTTGGCTAGCGTCCGACACCTCCAAACTCTGCACAAGCAAATGAATATGGAAGTGTAAGGTTTCAACATTCCCCTAGATGGATTAGCCTACCATACATCTTATCCATTGTTCTCTGCATCTATTATTAGAATGTTATTGACCGTTTGCTTGTTACTTCTGCTATGCCTGTCAAGCTTTCTGTTCTCGCCCTGCACATATTCAGTTTACAATGATAACGGTGGCAGATTTACAGCTCAAAATTCTTAGTCATTTTTGAAACAATGGGCCCTTGATATCAGATAGAGGTAGACAAAAGCAGGTTTTTTATTTCTGGCCAGTAACAGATGATTTTTCCAACTAAAATGACACCTGTCCTTGGCAGATTTTATCAGCTGTAGCTAGCTAACTAGTTGAGCTAATTTTATTGCCATGAGTCGGTTCAAAAGGTTGTGACGTGAACCCTGTAAAATGGGTCTTAAATATGCAATTGGTAGCTGCATACATGTGCTAAAAACTGAGGCCAAAGCTGTGTGTCCCAGGCTAAAAGTAAGCATCCTAATCGTTTGATTATCCATGTACAAGACTTTGAAATAAAAAAACAGCTAACGTTATCCTGAAGTCGGGTAGCACCCACGACCGGCTTCCACACAGTGGACGTGCTGGTTGTGAATCGCGCATTTTTTTTTTAACGTAACCTGTGACCTCACAAACTAATGTAGTAATCAAATGATATGCCAACTCTTGGTCTTGGAAGTAACGCTAGGTTACCACTGTAGGCAGTAAGATAGTTACCCAGAAATGCTAAAATGTGCAGTTTTGTTCTTGGTTATTAGTTTTGGGAAGGCAAAAAAAAAAAAAAAAGACATCTTTAAATACAGCGTACTACTCTTTTTAGAGCCTATGCACACCGCTTCAACATGTGGAGAAATCCAAACTTGAACCGCCAATTGTGGTGTTTTCTTTAAACTTCTATGTTCATAATTTGGTTGCCTCATAAACAGATTTCATAGCAGTTTTACAAACTGTGTAACAGAAACATAACCAAAAACATGATCATCCTCTTTATGTCCTCATCACTTGGAGGTTCACTGTTGTGTAAATGTATGTATAACAGTAGATGTCACCATCACTGTTTATTTCTGTATATTTTCACTATTACTTTTATTGTCAAAGAGTGCTGTATTGACTCTGAGGCAACTGAAAGCATAATGGGACTCTTTAAACAATGTCTATATTATTGGAAATGTAACAGACAACAGTCAATCACCATCAGCAGAGTAGGCTGCACAATTTCATTACATCAAAGTACCTTTGAATTCTAAGATTCAATGTACAGAAAAAAATATACACGTATATTCTGAACATAACATGACTTTTTTGTTGTGATATGCAACTGTGTGAGAATTTCTTCAAACATTAACTGCATTTGGAGTTAATAATTGTGAATTGGCTCACTCATAAAATCAGAATGTACAGCTCTTAAAAAAAGCCAGTCTGTCTTCCTTCCTTGGTTGGTTTGTTAGCGGTTCATTTTTGCCATGCACAGTGCTTAGGGAAATTACAGTATGCAGTGCTTGGATAGTGCAGTACCCACAGAGCCTTGCATGAGGAAAATACAATATGCTCTGATTTTCTAACTGTGGCTGCTAAGTCAACACATGAATTAAATATTTTGTTCAGTGATTCTCCTTGTTACAAAGACAGCGTGCTACCACAGCATGTTGGTGGACACAGGTGGAGTGTTTTAAATCAACATTGTTTTCACTCATTCCAGTCATGCACATGTGAACGTCTAGAGAACGCTGGCACACTTGTTGATTAAATATCTATACTGTTGAGTTTGAGCAGTAATAGTTATGAACTGGGAAATTGTTTGTTCCTCATACATGCTGAAGACACAAGGCCAATGTGAGGCCGATACATTCATTCCCATTATTATCCTGTCTTTGTGACTCAATACAGTACACATTAGTGTCTACTTCTATGGCCATTACACTGGGTCTTCCTTAGCCCCATTTGGGACTGTCTCATCCAATGTATTGGGGAGAGGTCCAGATGCTCCGGGAATTTATAGATGCACAAAATTAACTTTTCCACCATTCTCCTCTCTAGAAAAATTGTCACTACCATAACGTCCACCTCCTGCCAATGCTATCTTCACCTCATTCAGATGCGCCAAGCTGGAATGGTCTCTTTGCCACCTGTGGCCGATGGAGGGAAAACACCCACTGCAACCATTGTTGGTGACAGAGTAAGGCAGTATTCAGACCAAATCGGGCGTTGCGGCGATTAGCGCAGGGTTGTGCGGCGGTGTGACCAGCAATCCCAACTTGAAGAGCGATACAAGCAAAGCGACTGCACAGTGATTAACTCTTTGTACTCCCTCATGGCAGGGTTGAACAGCTGATGTACAGTCATCACAGCAATGCTACAATGTTACATGGTAAACAAGGTGCTTCTTCACCTGGGCGTCTTCTGGTCTGTTAACTGGTTTACGCGATTGGCCACCGCAGCGTGACGTCGGCTGCGTTTCTCCAAAAGTTGATTCTGTTTTAACTTTGCGTTTTTTTCGGCACCCTCTGTAGTCCCCACTGCTGCAGCCTAAATGCAGTACCCACGTTCAAACGAATGGGAGGACTAGCATTTTCACTGCAGCGCCTGATTTGGTCTGAATACAACCTTAAGGCCTTTACACACCAGGGACATAACTAATAAACAACACGAAAATGCGAAATACTCGCCTGCGAATATTTACTCTACATCCAAAAGTAAACTACATAATCTACACATTATTCTGCATCCGGCGGTGCTGCTCTACACATTGTCCTTGAGTTCATTGTCTTTATAATTTTTGGGTCCTTCGTCATATAATACACGGTGATGAGAAACACAAACAATCAACAGGTCCGGAGTTGTGACGTGACGTCTGTTTCGCACCACATGCTTGGTTGATGCCTTTATTCACCGTGCGAAAGCTCAGAAAAATCGACCTTGTTCCCAAAAAAAAAAAAAAATTACGTTACTTTTTTGCTGCGTAATATTCGCTTTCTGTGTGAAAGTACTTACGACAAAAACAGTTCTAAAAAATATATTGACGTGCGAATTAATCGCACGGGAAAATAAACGCCTCCAGTGTGTAAAGGCCTTTATAGTGGGTATTTTCTCTCCATCAGTCACAAGGGGCAGAAATGACATTCCTCACTTGGAAACAAACTTGGACAAGCCACATTAAAAGGTACCCTGTGGAGTTTTTGACCATTGGCAGTGGTAGAAGTAACAAGTTACATTTACTCTTGTTACTGTAACAAAGTTGTTTTTTGTGTGCTTGTCTTTTTAAAAAGGTAATTTTTCTACTTAAGTACTTTTTATCACAAATGCGTTACAGAGTAAGAAGTCATGACAAATGGTGTGAGAATGAAAATAAAGAAAAGAGACAAATCAGCAGCTGCAGCAGAGAAGAAGCTGCTGGTGTGTCTGCAGCCACAGGAGAGCAGAGCTCCAGAGAGCTCCATGTCCAGAGAGGAGACACACTGCACTCAGCTTCTTTCAGCTCAAAATGTTTGAAATCTTTGAGGAGCGCAGTGGGACAGAGAGAGTGAACTGGTTACATTATGCTTTAAGAATGAATGAGAATTTGAACCTAGAGCAGATTCTGGAGCACTTCAGGGTGCACAAGGCTCACAGAAAGACGTTCAGACAGGTGAGTACAACAATAATCTCACTGATGGATGTAACCCTCTCTCCAGAGGATATACCGTATGTGTATTCATTCTATAACAAGTGGCAGGTTATTTAATTTCTGTAGCATAATAATGCTTGTTGCACCCGCCTGTAGAAAAGGAATATATTGTTGGTGTGGACATAAAGGCTCTGTGGTGTGATGTATATGCGTGGACATGTTAATACACTTTATTTTGTAGCCTCAATGTGTCACATAACATCATCATCATGTACAGTTCTTTTCTTTACCCTTCTTCCACCCTCACCCCCTTTTAAATTTTTTTATCTATTTTACTTGTATTTGAGTACAGTTTCTTTAAGGTAACAGTATGTTTACTTGAGTAAAATATTCTTTCCACTACTCTTTCCATCCCTGACCATTCGTAGCACTAAGGAGCAGTTTTTTTTAAAAGGTGGGTCCCTGTGTTATTTGTATTGCCATCTTGTTTGTATGTGTGTGTTTGTAGCACAGGCAGGAGCATACACATTCTTGCCACAAAGTTCATGGTATTCCACTTATTGACAGTTGGTTGTGGTGCAAAGAAGCATAACAATGTACCAAGAGGCAGGGAAGAAGAAGACTGCAAGCAAGTAAACATAGATGTAAATAAAGCACAATTTAAAATATTCAAGAAATAAAAAAAATGCATTCAACATGTTTGTTGGACTTCAAGACTACACACAATGTAGAAATATTGAATGTAAACAGAACTTTTGGACTAACTGGTTGGTCAAGCAAATGCACGCCTGCTTTACTGCTGCTTGCCTCATCTTTTCAGCAGGAAACATCCGCTATGAGACAGTACCAAACATGGCTAGGTCTTCCTTATAGTTTATGATTGTACTGACATTTCTACTGCACCAATCAATAACAAATGCATCATGGGATGAAGGTGGTTCAATCACATTTATATGAAACTGCATAACTTTAACAGTATGTTCTTTTATCAACAGGACTACCCCAGGAAACTGCTGGCTAAGGTCAGTCAGACAATTTCACCACAACTAGTGGGAAAAAAACTTGACTTAGTGTTAGTGGATATTAGTAATTTCATCTGCATGCATTTAGTTTCACTTGTACACTCACAAAAATGTCATGCTGTATATAAAACATACAGGCCCCCTCTCCATTTAAGCAGTTTTGTAAGCTGCAGGAATTAGCATGTGCAGAATTAACTGGATGAATATAATTGAGTCCAGCAGATTTAAACTCTAAACTCTCAGTGACCACATGAGCCCTTCCGAACATAAAGGGATTATACAGGGTTCCTAAGACTTTCAGATTGATGGTTTTTGCTAAAGAGCCAGTGCCCCGTGCCAGAGTCAACCACACTGCTTGCTGGTATAATACTCGCATACACTATTCCACAGGACATCTGGTGAAATAGGAAGCCATTTAATTATATCTGGTTCCCATGTTGACCTGGAAAGGATTTCAGTCTGCTAGTGATTCGAATATCTTCTGACAGGTGCTCTGCTTTGTAATATTTATAAATGTCCCTACTTAAGGGTCCCAAGCACCAAAGCCCTCAGGCTTCATAGCATTTTTAGTCTTTATCTATGGTTGGTTGCATGTAAGGGGTGAAAGGGTGGAAATGGGGAAAAATTAGAGAAGGTAAAGCTGGCCATTTCATGAGGAGTCTGACCTGAAATGTGACATACTTTCTCAATTCCTGAATACAATGTGTGATCATGGCTATGTGGGGGCTTTAAAAGCTCAAAGAAAAGCTGATGATACTACAGATATAATTCCTGAAAATGATTACAGTTGTACTTTATGCAAGGAGCCCTACATCTGTGCTTATGATTGAGCTTATGAGAGGCATCAAAAAGCACAAATACAAGTCTACCAATTTAGCTTTTTTCTTTTTTAGCCTTTGTCTAAACGTTGACTAAAAGAAAGAAGGGTCCTCAGTTTAGCAATACTGCTCAGATGGAAAAGGAAATAGGACTGAATCTAACAGTGCTGGTGACGGACTGATCACAGGTGTGTGTCGAGTTTTCTGCTATTCAGACTTGGAGTTTGGTGCAAATACTTGCCCTTGAGTGAATTCTGTTACCACAATTCTTCTTCAAATAAAATGGTTCTGCATTTAATGTGACAAAAACACACACTTCATAATATAGCCAAGTACATATATACATATATATATATTATGTATATATATATACATATATACATATATATATACACATATATACATATATATACATATACATATATATATATATATACACATATATACACATATACATATATATACATATACACATATATATACATATATACATATACACATATATATACACATATATATATACATATATATATACATATATACATATACATATATACACATATATATATATATATACATACATATATATACACACATACATATATATACACACATACATATATATACATACACACATACATATATATACACATAATATACACATACATATATATATACATATATACACATACATATATATATACATACATATATATATACATATATACACATACATATATATATACACATACATACATACATATATACACATACATATATATATACACATACATACATACATATATATATATATATATATATATATATATAATGTGTAGAGATTAAAAGTGAGCTATAATTTGTTTATAATACTCATGTGTGTATTCACAAACTTAAAGCTTTTGTCACATTTATAGGAGCATTTGTTTTAGCAGATTGCCCTCTAACTGTGCAATTAACTGAGCTAAACGTGTTTGTCTGTTGATGTTTGGCAGGTTTCTGTATTCATCGTAAATAATGGAGCTGGCAATTGTTGACTTGTCATTAAGGATTGGATATTTACACACAAACATGAAGTGGCATAATTGTGTTGAACAAAGGAAGGACAATCCATGTGCCTTGTTTTTGTAAGTGTAATTTGAACATTGTGACAGTGTGAGAGGGATAGAAACGGTGTATTGTTCATTAAATAACAAAATTTAAAGTCCCCCTCCACTCCAAAATCTGTTTATCTTCTTGTTCCTCCAGTTGAATGTTTGAGCTTCACTGTACAGAATGATGTCTGTGCAGAGTTTGACACTAGAAGGATGTTTTCACGTTCATCTGCTGAAAGTGGAAACTTTCTAAATCTGATTTTCAGGGGCGGGTATACGAGCAGGATTTGTGACATCACAAATAGTTTGGAAGCCAATCCTGCTCCAATATTCATCTTATACAAGTGTGATGTGGAAACTTGAAGCCTCCAGTGCACATACACTGAGACTGGACTTTACAGTGAAGTAGGAGACATCTTGCATCCAAGCAGGAAAACTTTAGAAATGAACAAAATTTGCATATTCATAGATTCTGGAATTTCTAATGAGCTAGAAGGAGTAGATGCCTTGTTAAGTATTTAATGTGGAAATTATACTTTTTTTGCAGAAACAACATATCGGACACACATTATTGTTCCAAGCAGAGTATTTGTATATGTTTTAATACATGTCTGGAGGGGATCTATGTCAATTGGCATCGCACTTAATGACTATTGTTCAAAGAATTTAAACCTCATCTTGTTTTTATTGCTCTTCGTATTATGATAATTGATTGTGTTCAAAAAGTTGCTTTTTTACAATAATGAGTGTGTAGCTTCAGTATTTTCAGAGCACTGTTGTCCAGTACACATACAGTACAGGGCCTAAACACTATATTCTTCAACAACTCCACCCAATTTTCACCATGTTAAATATATTTTCATTATCCTTAATCCATATTTACTTTACTGGCTGTCAGTTTTCTACTGTATTGAGGATGAAAAGTCTTTCAAAGTGAGTACACATTCAAAACATCTGTATATATGAATGTAAAAATGTACGATAAACAAACCTCAGCAGATAGTTCTTGCTCATCTTAGGCACAATTGATTGCATTAGTGGGATTTAATATTTAATACCTTAGGCTATCAACTTTGCTAGATTCCCTGCTGTGTGTTAACATACCAGGTATTATTAATTTAGGAGGTGAGTCATAATGGACTCACATATGTGTCCATTATGAGTGTTTGAGCGATCCGACTCACAACAGTAAAAACAGGAAACAATAACCCATTACACACAGGTATCAGGCAATCATATTTTGGATGCAGTCTTATTGAACTGCAGCGCAAAGTGTTGTGTTTTTTGGATCCAGCTGGCCCTGTATGGGAGTACAGGACAGTAAATGGGAGCATAGTGAAGTAAGTAATGAAAATGTAAACACAATCGAACATGAAGACGGCAAAAAGCTAGAAAAACCAGGCCTGGACTCATCATTTGTCTCTTGAGTTTTCATGATTGAGCTTGTTGATGGACATGAGACAGCTGCTTGTGAGAACTGCTTAACAATGCACTCTCCACAAGAGTTGGGTCGCCTTTACAATGCAACACATTTGCTTAAGAGGCAATTTAATGGCTCATTGATGTGAGGACTAATTCTTTAGGTTGCTCAAGCTAAATACATATAAAGGAACAATAACATTTATGGAAAACAGAGCGCTGCCTGGCTTTCGCTTTTAAATTCAATTAATTTCTTAATAAAGATTTAAAGCAGCACAGAACCTACAATGTGTCAACAGGAAAGACTTTTCATCACGTGCAATCACCTCTCACTGATGAAGCATTAAATTGGTAGGAAGGCGCAGTAGTGATTAAATAAATCTTTTACACTAACTGTAGTTAACTAGAGAATAAGCAATACTGTTATAAGAAATATTTCCCTCATGAAAGAATCAGTGCAGTTCTGAAGGGTAATGAGAGGTCCAGAGTTCCCGCACATTTTTACCAATACCTTTTCCCTAACTTTTCCATAATATTTTACCCCATTTCCACAACTTTATTTAAGTAGTTTAAAAAAGGTAGGCCTATATGGAGATCATACAATACACAATAATGAGGCTCTTACTCCAGTGTGCTATGCCCTAATACAGGCATTGTAGCAAAAATGTAGCAAAGAATATTATTAATATTATGGCAACCATATTCTTTTATTTTCACTAATTTTGCATTGGCTTAAGTGAATGTCAGCATTTGCTGCATTTATCAGTTTAAAAGTAATGACATACAGAAGTTTGAAATCACATTGTTTTTGTTGGTTTACCTATCTAAAAGTTAATTTCCTACATACCAGGTTTTCACCTGCCCCCCGTCCCAAATCCAGCGTGGGTACCAGATATGCCCGGCCTGGCAGATCTGCTCAGGGTCCTGCATTTACAGATGACGCAACACATTCACACATTGTGATTGGCTGTACGTTGGAAAGTGTACTGATGCCTTGTGTTCGCACCGCAGACTACCATACCACTACTACTACCAAAGCCAAACGTTAAACATGCACGTCCCAGGAATTTGCGGATAAGCAAGCTGCTATCGCTTACTAACTTTACTCGCTCATAAGACATTCCCGCCGCCAACTAGCTGCATACGCCAATGTGCATCACATGATACTAGAGACATTTCAACAATCACACAGCGCAGCACTAGATTTGTAATATGAGGAATGTATTTTGCGTAACATTGGACATGTTTTGGAATTTTTATGAACATATTTTAAACAATGTATATTCAAAACTTCCTAATTCCAAACCATTTAAAGGCCTGGAAAACAGTTCATAACTTTTCTTAGAATTTCATGGCCATGGGAAACCTGGAGGTCCTTCACTGAAATGTGCACAGTCTCTTCTGCTTGACTACTTGTCTGGAGAACTGACTCGGTTAGTGCTGAGGGGCCAGTACTCCCTACAATGGCCACACCCATCCAGAATAGACTCCTAAGTGTCTCTTCTAACTCATTGCTTAAATACTGCTGTGTTTTAGTGTTTTAACACAACTTAATGTTACTCCATCTATCACTGGGTACTATTGTGAAATGTTAAAGTTTATGTGACTATTATATACCGCTACACTAATCAATAATATAATATGTCTGTATGCAGGATAATATGGAGGAAAGCTTCTGTGTGTAATGTCGAGGTGAGGGAGGAGGGTGGTCAGATGGGGGATTTCTCTGTTGAGAATGGATGGATGGCACTATTTTTTTATTTTATTTTTATTTTCATTATCTTCATTTCTATCTGTGCGTTATTGATATGATGGCAAAATGTATAACTCTTGTTTCTGATTAATACCAAAATTCTGTTTAAAAAAAAAAAAAGAAATCTTAACTTCAGCACAAACTATAATGGTTGGTTAGCTACAAATTGTTTTCTTTAATACCTAATCTGCTTATTCATTTCAATATTGATATAAATCCTCAGACATCTGAAACAGACTTAAACAGGATGCAAACTGATTATAAGTCACCTTTGGGACAATGTCTCCTTTTTGTGTGGTCGTTAATGTTTTCCATCATATAAACTGAGACTTTATGTTAACCATTCTGAAACATAGTGTAGAGGCTTTTTTTCTGTTATGGACCAAAGAGTCCAATAGTTTGCAAGCAACAGACATATAACCTAATAGTGCTTTTACTCAAATTATAAGTTGGTGTTGATAACTATGTTTTCTGATAGATTTGGTCAATTTGTTCTGACATAACTGGTTAATGGGCAACACAGGGCGGTGACATCACGGAGCTGTGCATACAGACAGCGGTAGAAGTCAGTACAGGGGTAAGTAAGTAAAGCTTTATTTATATAGCGCTTTTTAAAAAGTTTTACAAAGTGCTTCACACACACACACGAACATCAAAATGAATAAATATATAAAGGAAAAGTAAATTACAATCTAAAACACAGCACACACAAAGAAAAAACAATGGGAGGAGATTTATAAAAAGGCTGGCCTATAAAGATGGGTTTTTAGAAGCCGCTTCCCCAACCTATCAGCAGATCTGATCTGGTTGGGGAAGATGATTCCAGAGGGTTGGGGCTAAGACAGCAAAGGAGCAATCACCTTTTGTTTTGCAGTTGAAGCAGGGGATGGAAAAGGGCTGAGATTTGAGGATCGGAGAGGCCGAGAAGTGGAATGAGGAACAAGGAGATTGGACATGCAGTGCCTTATATGTAATCAACAGGATCTTTAGTTTATTCTGAATTTTACAGGAAGCCAGTGGAGGGTTGCCAGAACAGAGGTAATGTGGGATCGAAGACTAGTTCTAGTTATTAGTGTGGTGAGCCAGGAACAGTTTTTACAAGTAATTGTTATAAATAATATTTTACAGACGGTCAGTATCTGTAATCAGAAAAAAACACAAGTGTGATAAAAGCCTGATCAAACCGACAGTCTGCATCTGTGTTTTAATATCAAAAGGATGTGTCTTTATCTCTCAGTGCCACACACACACTACAGAAACGCTCTGGTAGATAGACCATCCATCTAAAAACGCATTCAGTGCAACACAAATATGATTCTGCTGCTATATCAGCCCATCCATGTTCCATGTTCAAGTATTTTACCCTGATGCATGATAGCAGCAGTATTCACTCAATACTAGACCCTGTGGATCAGGGTTTAGTATTGAGTGAATCCCCTTTAAATATGAAGTGCAGCTCGCACCAGGCATTAGTTAGCCAGCACCACACACTCGCAGACAAAATCTCTGAACATTTGCCCTCTGATGAAACACAGCAGACCACAATCAGAACGATAAGGCTGTATTCAGACCAAATCAGGTGCTGCGGTGAAAACACCAGTCCTCCCATTTGTTTGAACATGGGTAGTACGTTTAGGCTGCGGCCTAAAGAAAATCAACTTTTGGAGAAACGCAACCGACATCACGCTGCAGTGGCCAATCACGCCAGCGAAAAGACCAGAAGACGCACAAGGTGAAGAAGAACCTTGTTTACCATGTAACATTGTAGCATTCCGCTGTTGACGACATATATATATAGATTAGATAGATTATATAGATATATATAGATATATATAGAGAGATAGATGGATAGATATAGATATATAGATATGGAAATACTCACTCGTATTCGCTGCACTTCCAAGAATACAGCTCTTTGGAAGGACTTCTCCCAGATAGCCAGGTCAGTGGCCAGCTCTACCCTGAAGGTGTGGCTCTGGCCGTGGCCGACCAGAATACTGAAGCACAGAGACTCATTGTCCTGCTGCTCAGGCGAATGCTCGAGCCCCAAGTAGAGCCGTGCCTGGAGCCAGCAGTCCTCTGCCATCCACAGCTGTAACACAACATTTTAATTATTACATGTGGGGGAATAGGTTTTGCGGTCTCTTCACTTTTTTAACGATTAATTCAGCCGGTGGAATGTAGAGTGAGTATTCTCAGGTTATTTCCTGGTTTGTGGATCAGGAACATCACCTCAGGTCAAGAGAGCCCTGTTTAGTAGGCTCCCTGAAACACTGTTCTATCTGTTCTTAACATACCTTGTGGACCTTGAAAAGAACCTCATAGAGGTTATATGTTGTTTCAGCGTGTCCCCAGTCAGCGGCACTGACCTGAGAAAAAAACATCAAGGAACGTGAGATGAAGAGGCAGCATATCAAAACAAGCTTCTTTTTTTTGTTTTTGCACTTGTTAGCAGCACCTCCTTATCCAAATGCTAAATGTAAATGAAAGCTAGGGAGAAAATGTACATCATCATCATCAAGAATGTAACACTTGCATTATCCACAAAGACAGAGTATTATTGTAGTAACACAACAACAGGAGAGTAGCTCAAGGAGAGAGATACTCATTTAAAGATCCTACATCACATATGTTTTACTATAGACAGTGGTGGAGGTAGTATAAGCACTAATACCAGACAGTAAAAATACTCCATTACAAGTAAAAGTCCTGCATTGAAATTGTTACTTAAGTTAAAGTACGTAAGTATACATAATGCACTAATTATATCATCAGATTATCATTACTGATGCTTTAAGCAGCATTTTACTGTTGTAGCTGGAGTTGATTTTTAACAATTTTATATAGAACTGCAACTAATTATTTTCCTTATGGATTAATTATTATTTTCTCGAATCGACTGATTGTTTTGTTTGTAAAAATTCTGAAAATAGTGACACTTCCACAATGTTTGTTTTATCCAGCCAACAGTCCAAACCTCAAAATCCTTAAAAATAAATTAAAATTATCAAAATAAATACAAGAAAAAACAGTAATTCCTCACATTTGTGAAGCTGGAACCATGCAATGTTTGGCATTTTTACATGAAAAATGACTTAAACCATTATTAAAAGAGTTGCCATTAATTTTCTTTCAGTCAGCTAATCAATTAATCAACTGATCGTTTCAGCTCTACTTGTATATATTGTTAGGTGCAGTAGTTTAACTTATAACAAAGTATTTATTTTATAAGCTCTTCATATGTTTTGTATGTAAAAATCTGTAAAGTAACTAGTAACTAAAGCTTCCAAATAAATGTAATGCAGTAAAAAGTACAGTATTTGCCTTTTGAGATGTAGCGGAAGTAGAAGTATAAAGTAGCATGAAAAGAAAATACTCAAGTAAAGTACAAGTACCTCAAATCTGTGCTTAAGTAAAGTACTTGAGTAAATGTACTTAGTTACATTCCACCACTGGCTATAGACAGCCGAGTAAAACTGGAACTTTGTACTTAAGGAAATTCAAATCATTAGTCATTCAAAATCACACTGACATTTGTAATAATGGAAATTAAACAGAATATATTTTGACAGAAGAATAATTTATACAGCACTTTTCAAAACAAAGTTACAAAGTGCTTTACATGGTTGAACCAGGATTAAAAGATATCAGGACTGCAATGAGGCAAATAAAATCAGACAATTAAAATAATAAAAATTGAATAAAATACCCAACAATAATATACAAAAAAACAATAACAATAAAATATTTAAAAAGATGCTACTGATTCAACAGTGTGCGTTCACAATTTATCATCATATAACACAGTTTCCTAATCTGAACCAGTCATCCTGCCATTCTGTCCACATCTTCTAAGGGGAGCAAAACTATTTCCTTGCAATTACGTTTGTGTTATCGTATCACGTAAAATGAAGTTATGTAGGTTTTACAGGGTGAATACAGCTTACTGTATAGAATCAGAGTACTAAAGTTACCCTTTTAAAACCCAGGTCCTGAGCTGGGTCACAGACCTGGGTCAGATAACCATGTCATTGCTATGGTGTAAAGGAATTATTAGAGTGGTGCTTCAAATATCCTGAGGTTACAGTGAGTGACTGCTCAGTGTAGCATGCTGCAAACTTTTAGCACAGTGAGCACATTTTTACATAGCACACACACTGAGACCGACAAGAGGCTACTCAGTAGACTTTGTTTTCCAAAGCATGTTTCATTAAAGCACATGCACTAATGCTGTCCTGGTACATATTCAAGTCCTCTCCACCTCAGGGATATTGGCTACTGCCATATTTCAACAGAAGCCAGAGGACAGGTCTGGCATTTCACAGCCCACCAGCTGCACAATGCTTTCAGTTCACGGAACCATAATTTCAACGACTCCACAATAAGTCCATTATGTTTAATGCAATCCGTTAAAATTATGGCTGATGACTTCTCTCACTCACACCTCGTCAACATGATTTGTTGGTCCCATTTGATTGGTCTGCATCTTGTGATACAATACTTTTCATTTTCGCAACTGCTCTGCATTCAGATAGAGTTTACTGCAGCTCTCATCTGCTCCCAGGCTACACTTATGTTCTTTTTTGTTCAAGCTACAGGCATGGAAAGTATTTTTTAGTTTGCTGCAACTTCAGAGAGACTTGAGGTTGTGCATCAGAAACAATCTTGCATTTCTTTCCCTGTGGCATGTTCAGCTTAAGGAGACATCAGTGACATTTCCTGCAGCATTTAGACAACTTTTGTACAATATGTGATCCATTAAGGCCACTCCCATACATGCTAACAAGTGTCTTTGCAGAGATGTTGATGATGGTTTAGAAACAGCAATATTTATCAAAGCAGATTACAGGGTTCATACAACTTTTTAAGAATAAAATTCAAGCACTTTTCAAGCCCTTTCAAGGTACCTAAACCAAAAATGTCCAGACTCTCGAAGCCTTTATCGTCACATCTAAACTGTTACTATAAATGCCAGGAGACAAACAAACATGATGACGGGATTGTTTAATTTCAAATATGAAAAGATTTTTGGTTTCCATGAGTGATTGTGTCGATGATGAAACACCAAATTAATGTTGTAAAATTATGTAAAAGCAAGCATTTTTCAAGGAGTATATTCAAATTCAAGCATAATCCTGAAAACATAACGGTTAAAATTAAGCATTTACAAACTTTCAATGCTGTTGAAAATCTCCAACAGTGATAGCTTTCTCTTTGCTGTGGCGATGCCCCTAGCAGAGCGAAAGGCAGCCCGCCTCCACACAGGCCCGTTTGATGGTATCAACAAGCTCAGTTTGAGAGTCTCGGCTTAAACAAGGCCTGACTCTTGTACCTGCCATGGAAACAAACAGCTGGAGTGACCATCTCTAATCTGACAGGCAGCATCAGTGTAGAGAGGGAATTGCCAATATGTGCCATATAAGACAGCCGTGTAATATGCTACACAGAGGAAGTTATCTGTGAGCCAGTGCTGGAGACTCGAGCAAACAGGAGAATACTGAACTGAAGATGCAATGCATTGGTCCACAACAGGCTCATAATCCACGTTCACCTACGTTACGCATGGATACAAGAGTTGCAGAAAGCATCCACGTTATCCTGGCGAGGTGAAGCATTCATTTCCTCGAGAGAGAGGCTGGTGTCAGTGGCATGTCAGAAGGGCAGGGTTGGCAAATTTCTCCAGAGAAAATGGGCTGCCGGCTGATAAACAGCTGGCCGACCCCGTTAGCTCTATGTCACACAACTCATGAGGGAGGACTATGACCATGAGGTTATTTGCTTCCTTGCTGAGAGTTTAATAAAAAGATCAACACCACTCTCATGTCTGTGCGGTAAATATGAAGCTACAACCGGAAGCCGGTTTGTGTAGCTTAGCTTACAGACTGGAAACAGGTTATATCAAGCTTGTTCCATCCGTACAAAAAGTGAAGTGTAAAAACGCCAAATTGTGGTTTTATGGATGTGCCAGGCCAGGTACCCTTTGTCTTGTCGCCAGGCAACCAGAGGAGACTGTATGAAGTCATTTTGCCCAGTTATGCTAAGCTATCCATCTGCAAGTGGTAGCTTCATATTTACTGAACAGAAATTAGAGTGGCCTTGATCTTCTCATCTAACTCTCAGAAAAAAAACAACTATTTCCTTAAGTTACCAAGCTTTTCAGATTAGTCTCTCAGAAAGATTGCACAGGGGATGGCTCTAATCCCACATTATGAGGGTTTTAAAATTTGAGTTTAGAATTTTTATAGACCAAATCATCTTTGTCAGCCTTGTCTGCTTTCCTGTTTTAAGAGGAGGGTCAAAGGAGGACAGGAGCATCATATCCTGGAGATACTGAATTTCAGCTTTTAATCCATTGTCACCATCCTGCCATCCCTGTAACAACAAGCTGAGAGGTCCCTCTTAAGAGACAAGGTCCTCAAAATGTTACAGTTTACAGAACTTTACAAAGCGTGATAGGCAGGCATGCAAAAGTATGCTTGGGAACCTTCAAAACAGAGAAGGTGAGCCACAATATCTTGTCAAACAGTGCTAAAGGGTGACGAAAGCTCTCCAACGGGAGACAGGACAGGCCAACAGAGACTGAATAACTCATAATGTGCACACCCCACTTTGGCACTGCAAATCACAGCGTCCGGAGAGTAAATGTAATTAACCTGCCGAAACATTTGCCAAATGAAGTAAGAAGATGAAAGAAACACATTTTGGACTACAGTGGTTTTTATACTAATGGGAGAACAGAGCTTATGTCATATCGCAAACAAACACAGTGCAAAAGGCTACACCCTTTGTTCACTAGCAGTCAGGCAGAAACATTTTAAGTTGATCCTGGACCTGTATTATCATCAAGGCCACTTCTGACTTCTCTCACATTACATGTAGATAGTTTCAACAATACAACAAAACAAAACATTTCAAACAATAAGCAATGAAGTTTTAGTTTCAATGCACATTTTATCTGTTCATTCAGTTTTAACACTGTTTATTGCAGAATAGATTTAATTTAGGTAACATACTGTGTCTCAGAGGTCTCCTGACAAGCTAACCCTAAAATGATTTAATTACAGTAGGTGTCAGCGGAGATATTGATTATCTTATTACCAATAACCTGCAGGCTTAGAGGCCTTTCTAACCCTGACAAGAGTACAAACTGTAAGGTCCTCACTGAATACTTTTGGCCAAAACTGGTCAAATATACAGACAATGAATATCATATATAGTCTATAATCATAGGCTATAGGCTAAAAATATAAGTAGTGGCTTAAGCTTGGAAAAACTAATTGAGCTCATTAAAAAAACGAATTAAATGTCTTATACATGTGTTGTGATCATTTGAGGCTATAAAAGCCTTGAGGCCATTAAATACTGTGACTGTGGGTACTGTGGTGATGAGCTGCATCCTGCACCTACTGTACTGTCCGTGTTTCCTCTAGGATTTTTTTTCAGCAGTAGTTGTACCTGGTTGGTTAGTCTCTAATTTGTTAATGCTAAGTACTCACTTCTCAATAATCAGAACCATTCATGCATAACAATGAGTTCAACATTACGAAGGTTTTCTGTAGCATGTCAACCTTTTTTTAACGTCCTGCCCCATCCAGGCTGTGATTGGTCAGTTCACAAAAAGTGACATTGACGAATACTCAATTCTGATTGGTCAATTACGGCATTCTACGGTCCTAATAGCACACCGCTGCTGTGGATAACAGACTGTCACTATGGACGCAGTTCTTGTCATAGACACTGGAGGACCACGTCCAGCCATATCAATCCACAGAAAATAGTCCAGTGAATTTAACGTCTGCTCATTGACACTCTGTGGCAAAAGAAGTTTTCTGTTACTCCAGCAGCAAACACCATGGAAGATTTTAATATGTATGATTCATTTTAATATATGTGTAGAGCACGAAATTTTCAATTTACAGTTAATATCTGAACTGTCCCCAGAAAAGAAAGAGAAGAAAACAGCGTAGAAAAAGCAAGAGAGGTTAAAAGACACAAACAGCTGGACGACAGAGAAATCGACAAAATTGAAGACGACAGACATGAAGTAAACAATGGCACTGTTTAAAGACCGGTTAATCAGCTAAGTAGGCTAATCTTAAGAAGGCTATAGGGTTTACGTTGCTATGGATGCAGTTCCAACCGTAGAATCTAACAGACTATTTTTTTTAAAATATTTTAAATAAATAAAATCATTTTTAAATCAATATTTTGTGTCAAATTATTGATTTCTTTAGTAAGTAGCCGTGTAATATGCGGGATAATGTACAGCACTTCACTTATACACATTATTCCTTACATAATCTGCTAGCCAAACCCAAACCTTGCTTATCTAAAACCTTGACTAACAGTTGAACTGCTATTGAGGATCTTGAGGAGGAGGATGTGGGCTGGTGCATAATCAAAGTGGGCCGACGATGCATCTCTCTAGCTCTTGTTTTTGTATAATGGGCTGCTCAAGCGGCCCACAGAACGACCGGCCCACCGGGATTTCTCCTGGCGTTCCTGATGTCCAGGGCGACTATGCTCTGCCCTGTTTGTCACTCTGCCTGAGGAGAAAATGCTGTATTCGCGCTGTTGTTTATTTGGTTGTCATGACTTCGCAAGTGCTCATCTTCATCCTCAAAGTGGAGAGAAGCGGACGACCATTCGTTTGAGTTCAGTGGAGCGGACAGCTCCACAGTGTCGTGTAATTGCGACTTCATGACATTTCATAAAATTCTGAAGTAGCGGCGGCAATAACTTTGGAGCAGTGGGCCGCTGCTGCAAAATGTTTAGTCAGGGAAACACAGTGGGGAACACAGTTTTGAATGTCAGTGAGGATACAATGCATATGCAGCCAAAGAGAGTGACTGGAAACTATCAGTAAGTATCATGTTACATTAAGACGGTTTTTAGCAGGTTTTACCAATATTTTCTAGAGCTGTATGGTGGAGCGGCACTGGTAACATTGTACTGGTACAGGCTGTCTAACTAAACACGGAATTAGCTAATTTTACTGATTAATACACTTTCAGCCAGGTTAGAGTAAAATCAGCTGGTATAGAGCTTGGCTGGAGTTAACTCAAGGTTGAAATAGTGCACGATTGCCTATGTACTAGGGGCCTTTAATACAATACATTCACTGTGATACATGTTGAAAGATCCAATTAACAACTTACTGTTTCACTGCCACATAACAGTCAGCCATAATCACAACAAATATAAATTCATCACTAGTTACTGCATGCCTGTCTTCTCTTACTCAATTATAACTGAAGCATACAGTATTTTACAGATGCTGCCAACTTCTTTCAAAAACACAAAGCACAGTACAGCATGATGGGGGACAATCACAGATCAGTGAGCAGCAGCATGAAATCATCACACTTCTTATGTACAAAAACAAATTGAAAAAGACCCTGAACAAAACCTTATGCTGAGTTGAATATCCATTTGCACCTGTTTGAGTGTAAGTTATGTGGGCCAATGTGATATGCTTCAGATTTAGGACAGTACCATTTCAAATCATCTTAAAATTAAGACATTATTTCTTCTAAAGGTTTTATAGAGATCTGAATGAGAAATGAAAAGTTTATCAAATGTGAAAATGATAAAAGACTAATTACCGGGGGACTTCTGAAGATATGAAAATATGGTCCTCTCAGTGCCAGGAACTTGAATGCTGAAGTTCTACAAGCAGTGCTGCCCTCGGGGCTTTCACACGCCCAGCCCATGTGAACAATCTGCAGAGATGTAGAGGATGACATTTACACAATTTTACTATTTGATGAAAAAAAAATACACACAATAGAAATCTATACTTGCTCAATCTACAGACCAGAATAGCAACATTGGCACAGTCAAAGGGATGGAGTGAAAGAACTACAGCGAGGCATCTTCAATGTGATACATTTAAAAGATACTCTGCTGTACGCTGGTGCTGCAGTCTCAGCTGCAATGCAACAGTTTACCTTTGATCTACCCCAGGTTGACTTGGGATGTTTCTCTGCTTTCCTCTAAGTATCTGCACTGTACTGTATGTACTGTACTGCTTCAACTGCTACACTGCATCAATTTCTGCATGCTGGTCTTGACTCCTTCCTGACCATTTAATCTCACCTATATGAATTTTGAGGTTTCAAGGCTGGAGTGGAAGCTAACTTGAACAGGGATCTCCACCAAATAGACATCTGGAGAGACAAATGGAACTCCACCTTTGAGGCCATCAATGTTTGAGTAAATAATACTTTTAAGGAAAGAAGTAACCACACCCAGCAAACTGTCAAACGTCAAACCAACATCTCTATCAAGGCGGGTCAGACAGGAAGAGAGAGTAGGGGCAGAAAGTGGCCACTAAAATGAAAATCAACCTACCTGATCATCTGAAGAGCAGTATTTGTTGACGATCTTTATCTATGAGAGAAAAACAAATCAGTGATATGTACAATTACAAAAAGCAATAAAATATATTATTACATAAAGGTATCCTGACCCCTTAAACACCTGGGAATTAAATTGTTGAGATAGTCATGAAATAGTCATATAACACATCATCACACCCTATTTATACACCTTTGCTGTTCCTTTCCTTGACAAAATCTCCTGGTAAATCTAAGAAGCATCTAAGAAGAATATTAATTTTAAAAAACGTAATAATTCATTCAATGGTAAATACATGTTAAATGGACTTCACTTATATAGCGCTTTTCAACCTTAACAGTTCCCAAAGCGCTTTACAGATTGGTCTTATTCACACACATTCACACACCGATAGTGACAGAGCTGCCATGCAGGGTGCTGGCCTCCATCAGGAGCACCTTAGGGTTCAGTGTCTTGCCCAAGGACACTTCGACATGTGGACAGGAGGAGCCGGGGATCGAACCACTATCCCTGGATTAATGGACAACCCGCTCTACCTTACATTTTGGTTAACTAGCCATATATGAAGCAGCAGCCACCAGTGTTGAAGCTATTGCAAAAAGAATTGAGATGCAGGACCATTGAAGACTACCATGAGTCTCAAAAACAAATTGTGTATCGTATCGTTTTTTTCTTTTATCAAAAAATAAAATAAAAATAATTATTATTTATATATATATATATATATATATATATATATGTGTGTGTGTGTGTGTGTGTGTGTCATTCGGACTGGACAAGTGTGGCCGGATGGTCTCCAAGAGAGGGGAAGGTAGTCAGAACTGAAGGGATCAGACTATCAGAAGGCAACATAGCAGATGTGGAGGACAGCTACAAGTACCTTGGGATCCCGCAAGTAAATGGCAACCATGAAAAGGCTGCAAGAAGGTCAGCTACAGCAAAATACCTCCACAGAGTAAGGCAAGTCCTGAAGAGTCAGCTGAATAGGAAGAACAAGGTCCGAGCTATCAACACCTACGCCCTGCCCGTCATCAGATACCCCGCTGGCATAATAAGCTGGCCAAAAGAGGAGATTGATGCCACTGATATAAAGACTAGGAAGCTCCTCACAATGCATGGAGGATTTCACCCCAAGTCCAGCACCCTGAGACTGTACACTAAGCGGAAGGAAGGAGGCCGAGGACTAGTGAGCATCAGAACCACTATCCAGGATGAAACAACAAAGATCCATGAGTAAATCAGGAAGATGGCCCCAAGTGATGAGATGCTTAGTGAGTACCTCAGGCAGCAGAAGCCGGATGAGGAAGGAGAGCAGGTGGAACCATCATGGGAGGACAAACCCCTGCACGGTATGTACCACCGGCAGATAGAAGAATCTGATAGAGAAATCCTACCAGTGGCTGGAAAAGGCTGGACTGAAAGACAGCACAGAGGCACTAATCATGGTAGCACAGGAACAGGCTCTGAGCACAAGATCGATAGAGGCCGGGATCTACCACACCAGGCAGGACGCCAGGTGCAGACTGTGCAAAGATGCCCCTGAGACAATCCAGCACATAACAGCGGGGTGTAAGATGCAAGCAGGCAGGGCGTACATGGAACGCCATAACCAAGTAGCTGGCATAGTGTACAGGAACATCTGTGCCGAGTATGGGCTGGAAGTCCCACGGTCAAGATGGGACACACCTCTGAAGGTGGTGGAGAATGACCAAGCTAAGATCCTGTGGGACTTCCAGATACAGACTGACAAACTGGTGATGGCGAATCAACCGGACATAGTAGTGGTGGACAAACAACAGAAGAAGGCAGTAGTGATAGACGTAGCAATCCCAAGCGACGGCAACATCAGGAAGAAGGAACACGAGAAGCTCGAGAAATACCAAGGGCTGAAAGAGGAGCTAGAAAAGATGTGGAAAGTGAAGGCAACAGTGGTCCCTGTGGTAATCGGAACACTCGGGGCTGTGACCCCCAAACTGGGAGAGTGGCTCCAGCAGATTCCAGGAACAACATCTGAGATCTCTGTCCAGAAGAGTGCAGTCCTAGGAACAGCTAAGATACTGCGCAGGACCCTCAAGCTCCCAGGCCTCTGGTAGAGGACCCGAGCTTGAAGGAGGAATAGACCGCCCCACAGGGGCGAGTGGGGAATTTTTGTATTTATATATATATATTAGATAAAGGCCCAAAATAGTGGAATGATGCAAACTTATCTCAAAGGCTGTTTAAAAATGTTGTGCACCTTTCTTTGGAGGAACACGTTATTGTTCAGCCAGAAAAATGTTGCAAACCAGTGCAAAACACTTTCACATTGAATGGACTCCTGGTGTGTAAGCATTTTACACTCAGCATGATGGCTGCTCCTGTCTCGCCTCACCTCAGCTACATACTGAAGATAAATTGTCATCTGGAATCCGTATATTAGGCACTAACAAGCTGCCCAATTCTTTCTGTTTTAGTCTCTGTAAGAGAACATCAAACGACATCAAGTGATCCTCCACCATGCCAGATGACAGTCATCCACATTAAAAACACATGAGGGACCCCAAGGGTGTCACAGAGTCTATTTAAAGGTTGTAGGTCATTAAAACAAAAGTTCCGCTCTCTCCCCCAAAGCGGGCACACAATTACACCCTGATTGGGCATTTAGCAATCACACTCCACGTCCGTAATTAAGTGATGCAGGCATGAATTAATCACTTTTTAAAAAAGGCAGCTGTGCAATCGACAAGCACAGGCATACAGTACGTCTGCATCCTTACCAAAAATGCATCACATCATCAGTGTGATAAGTGAAATAGGAGGAAATGAGAGAGAGAAGTGCACATGCAGAATGACTACTTAGCAGTCATTAATTAGGTATGAGAGAGCCTCTTTTTTTTTGTCAGTGGAGGGGGAGAGGTGCCACTGTGACTCAATGAGTGCTTGTCAGAAAGGGTTTCTTAAAGCAATGCTACACTATGTGGCTGTGAATAATCAAAAGTGGAAAATTTATGTAACAAATGTGGGCAAAACATATTTATTATAGTTTTCAATGCTTCTTTATTAAGATGGTGTTACCGAATTTAAAAGACCAGTGATAATAGGATAAAATTCACTGGCTAAATTTTTGGTGAAATTTTGTGATTCCATACAGTAATAATCTGCCCATTTAGATTACTTAAAATAACCACATACATTTAATCTGATGATGTAACATACCAGAATCTCTAACAGAAAATAAAAAACTGGGAAATCTGACAAAAATCAACTGCATTACACAATGTTATGCCAGTATTTATACTTAAATTATTCTCGTTAAGTTGTTATAAGAGTTTATTTAAGTTCTGATATTTAAAATGATCAGTTTTTCTTTCCATCCTTCATTTTCAATAAAGACTCACAGGAAGATCCAACCAAACCTCTAATGTTTAGAGATGGACTTACATTCTCCTGTGTCAAGTCATTGATATTTGTAGATATTGCTTGGAGCCAGTCTGTGCTTTCTGCTGCAGTGCAAAATTGAAGAATATTGGTGCTGGCTCCATCCAAAGCGAAGACTTCAAAACAGTTGGACCTGGAGGAGCGTAGAGGTCAGAATTAGACAGGAGCTGTGCGGAGGATTGAAAGAAATATAGCACAAGGTGAAGTTGGAGCTGTTCGTTACTTCTGTCAAATTACTTTAAGCGGTAAGACTTGTACTGCATTACATCAAGCAGAGCTTCTTTCATGAGCTTGATGGGCTTGTGACACCTAATTATAAAAATATCTTTACATATCCTGAGAATGCCGGTCATATTTGTGTGGCAATATTTCTCTAATCACATCCTTTCTGTGGTTAACTGAGAATTAGAATTGAATTAAATGACCCTACAAGATAAAAAGCAGAGCTCTGCTAATGGCTCCAATTAAAAGGAAACATGGACAGAAGCTTTCTGTGTTTAATGGTGTGGGAGGGCACGTGATTAAATGCTGATTAAAGGAATAGTTAGATGAGAAGGTCAATAACACTGTTTGTACAGTAAATATAAAGATACAGACAGTAGCTTAGCATAAAGACTGGAAACGGGGGAAACAGCTAGCCCGGATCTGTCCAAATGTAACAAAATCGAGTTATGTGCCAGCGTATTTCTTGGCTGGGAGTAGTATCTTCCTGGAGTCTCCGCTGGTTGCCTGGCAACTGCTCCGGGCTCAGAAAGGGTACATAGAGGTGCTGGTGGGCAGATTTTGTTACCTTTGGACAGAGCCAGGCTAGCTGTTTCCCCTTGTTTTCCAGTCTTTGTGCTAAGCTAAGCTATGCTAAGCTAACCAGCTACTGACTGTAGTTTCATAGTTAATGTGCAGATATGAGAGTGGTATCAATCTTCTCATCTAACCTTCCTCCAGAGAGCGAATCCCAAAATGTCGAACTATTCGTTCAACAGCAAAACTCATTACACTGCATTTCAGGAAGTGCCACAAAATAATAAAGCAGTGATGAAATATCTTTTTTATATATATATATTTTGATATATATGGTATATGATATAATTTAAACTGACTAAATCCTGACAAATCAATTTTTTTAAAAACTTAACAGAACTAAAGAAAGCCCCCTGCATGACATCCCCAAACGGGTTAAGAGATGTCAAAATAATATGCCTTGCAATTCAGATTGAGAAAGCTACCCTTCACAAACCGTTTACAAGTTATTTTGTATTTGTCATCATTTGGGTACATTTTTAAGCTGCCGTCATCTCCTTGGAGTGGCTTGAGGTCAAGCACAGTGCTCAACTAACAATTACATTTCTCAGTAGACGGGGTGTTGATGAGGTCATCCAAGAGAGATCGCACTCATCAGCAAAATGTGATACTTTCTGACATTTAATTTCGGTGCATTTTCACACTGCTGACACTTTTAGCCTCAGAGATAGTTGTCACTAAACATGGAAGCAGTTTTATGTGATGGTTAAGCAATCCCACTCGTCGGAATGGAGAATTTGCAACATTAGGGAAAATTTCTAAAGGCTAGAAAAAATGTTGAACATTAGGTAGTGCACATGAGAAGCGGGGAGAAGTTGTGGAGGTACGTGAGGTGAAGGCTGATAAACACAGAAACAACAGAAGGCATCAAATGCACAGTATGAAGAGGGAAATCTTCGAAGACAGCTCCTAAACCAAACAGTTCTTCCTCACACACACACAGCAGATCCTCAAGGTTAGATGTTACAAAGTCAGCAGTCCTAACAAATCCTCTGGTGAGCATGACTTTCATACTGTATCTGCAATAGGCTTGTTAAAATCTTATGTTCCGCTGCCTGTGTACTGACCCAGTGGCTCTCCAGGGGTGATTTTCACTGGACTTAAATGTCGTTTTTTTGGTTTAACAAGGGTGCAAATTCTTTCTGTGCCAGTGCGCCTGACCCAAATTAGCATTATGCTGTGATTTGTTCAACTATAAAGCATCCCTAATAGATGTTCAGAATTCTTTTTTAAATGCTTTGTTTTGCAAACCAGCAACACCAAAACATCTCTACTTCTCTTTACTTACTGCAAAGATAAAGTGAGCAACTGATCCCACAGAATCCACAGTATATCAGTTAGATCCCTTTCAATTATGCTAAACCTTTGAGAGCATGTGGTGATGGGGGAGGGGGGGGCAAGAAGGTGAAAGTGCAATGAATGAAGGGCTCCAAAGGCAGAGATTAGTCAAAGCAACAAACAGCTGGCGAATCAATGTCAGGACAACAAAACCCTGTCAGAAGGAGCTGCTCAAATCCTGAAATCCACACTGAGAGGTAGCATCTAGGGAGAGTGTGATTCCTTCATACATCTGCACTGTTCCCAATGGCACAAATTGTTGTGCCTTGCCTGCTGACTGCGCAGTAAAAAATCCATTGAGACAGACCAGAGACGTATCACCCAGTCAACATGCAGGATGATACATGAAGAATATATGGAGAAAAGGTTTTTGAAGAGGAATCCAGTTGTTAGTTACAGCGAATGGCAATGAGAGGGAAAATGTGCCATGTCTACTGATTAGTGAGACCGGGGAAATAGGCAGGCTTTGGGGCATTTTGTTTTCAGCATAATTAATGAGAGAAACGTGTTTGCTTTTGATTTCCTACCAAGGAATAGATAGATGTACGTTCAACTTTGATTCCATGACAATGATAGAACCAAGAACAGCTGAAATAAAAACATGGGACATCAAAGTCTAATTTCATGTTCTTTTAATGGAGTAATTTCTATACAACTGATGCATGCAAATGACTGCATGCTTTTAGATAAGAAACCAAGCAGTAGCACATAGTGAGGTAGGCAAAGCCCTATTCATTTGCAAGTTTCCTTCCCTTTCAAATATATCCGTTCTGACAGCTTAAACGAAAGGCTGAGAATACCTCACTGACAGACCGAGGCGCTGGTCCGACACCTCAGTCTTGCCAGGAAAATCTGTGCAAAGAGAGGAAACAAGGCTTGCTCTCTGCTTTTTCACTGTCAGCCATCCATGTGACCTTGTTTTCAGACTCCTTTTTATAACATGAACATAAGAACAATTCCCCAATTCCCCCCATGGAGAGGATTTAAATTGGGTAAAACAAGAAAAAAAACCTTTAGAGGAACTATCATCCCAACTGGGAGCATATGTACCAGCAAGGATCACTAGAACATTGTATAAGATTCCAGACACAATAACAACACGGTCTGCAGAGTCCACATCAACATTAGATGAGAGCATGAGAGTCAACACCACCTTCTCATCAACACTAGTAGGTAGCGGTAGGTACTGGTAGCTCTTCATTCTTTAGCCTGGAACTGGGAGTTATAATAGTGACCACAACTAACACTCTCACAATAAGGAATGATTTAGCGGCTTTAAGGTACTTTAACCCTTTAACGTTTCAGTTAACCACAAAGTTTGCAAAGACATTTGCTTGCCCACGCGAAATAGATGGGGCCGAAAGGTTGGGGACGTAGTGACTAGCAGGGCTGTAGCTGGCAAGCTAACCGTTAACTCGCTAGCAGGCCCAGCCAGACTAGCGCTAGTCAGACACAAAAGCACCCAGAGCTAGTCTCTATTTTCTCTTTACTGTTTTGTTTACTCCCCCTGACATTATGTTCACCATTGCACATCATTTCTTTCAAAAAAAGTTAGCTAACAAGCTATGCTAATGAACAGTTAGCAAACTTGTTAGCCTAGCAGCCAAGCTAAGCTAACGAGACAATACATTTACAGTTTATTCAAAAGACGTATTTGTACCATCGACTCCTGTCTCATAACTGTCTGCAAACTATTGCTCCGTTATGAAATAGTTCAAAGTTAAATTAAAGTGAACAGGGCAACACAGCTAATAAGCTACGATAGCCTTCTCCATTTTGTCAAAGGTCCGCGCTAATTTGCTTGTCAAACAGAAGAGAATTGTCAGATAACAAAACATTACTTTTTGGTTTCCATGCTTCACCAATAGCTTAAACTGTAACAAACCACTTATATGGGCGCATTTTAACATTAGGCATAATTAATAGATTTATGTTTGAGAATGAGAAGCACGAGATTCTTAATTTTACTGTTTTTATAAACCAATTTGAGAGAAAAATAAAATGCAAAGGGTCCAATAAATCTGATTTCTACTATTAATTGAAAAAAATATATGAACTAAGCAAGAGTTCAAGTTCCTTTGTCAGTTTGCTAACTGAAAAAGGCCAATACAAATCAGATCTGAGATTAAAAGGTATGAAGGAGCACTTGACCTCACCCAAGTATCAAGTGATCAATTGTTTCGTGTACTTCTGCACTGTGCTATCAGTGAGTGATGGTGGTATCTGCCTGTTCTGCCACCAGAAGATAATGAAAAACAGACAGGCTAACAGACAGGGAGTTTGAGCATTTGAAAAACATTACTAGACTAAGAACAGAAAGGATTCTTAGAAATCATCTAACCCAACAAACAGTATGTCTGACCATTGTCTTTTGAGATCATCAATTCTCAGCCGTTTACCCGCTATTATCCACACTGATAGTGATCTGTATTTGTGCATTCTGATGTACCCAAGTCAGCCATGTTTTGAAGAGTAACCTCTGATATTGACATGCTCTCTGCCTCTAGGGCTCCTTACTGACTGCTCTGCTATTCCTGATTCAGCACTGGGTTATTAGGTTTAGTGTGACTAAGCTCCAAATCTCATCAATACATTTAATCGATACTTGACTGGACTTTACATCTGCCAGAATTAGTATTACAGGATTGTTGCTTTATCCAAATAAAGCCTAGAAGCAAAGAGGAATTCCATACTGAGGTATCTGAGCACCCCTCAGACAGTGATGTGGACTGTGCTACAGATGAATAGCACCATCACTGTGGGCTGATCTGGTGATACAGTAGTATACAAATAACTATTTACTTATGTTACCTTACAGATACATTTTTAACTTCAAATCTATAATAATTTTACTATTATCATTTTTTATGGATCTTTATTAAATAGTATTGCAGATTGTGAGACAGTTTGTGAGCATTCTGTACTTTATTTCAATTTTATACATTTATTTGCATTTTTACACTGTAGAACTGGGCTTTTGCTCACTTGTTTATACTGTTCACTATTTATGTAATTTGTTATTATGTTAATTATGTTAGAACCAGTCTTGTTATTTAGGACAAAAATACACAGAAGAGAACATTTGTTTTAATAGTTTTGATTTAGTATACTTTTTTTTTACATAAAGTGCAGTGCTGCATTGACTCAAAAGTACACCAATCAATCACATAAAAATATAGTTTTTAATGTACCTATATGGGTTCCATTTGATGTTGTTAATAACCATGTTGGCCTATTTATCCATCATGATGGATGATGGATGGGTGATTGATGGATGGATGATGATGATGACTGATGGTAATGGACTGATGATGGATGAATGAAGGATGCTGATGCTGACTAATGTTATTATAATTATTATCATAATAATGTACATGTGTAACCACAGCTTTAAATTTCAGCAGCATTGAGATGACAGATTTGAAAAACAGGTTTGTGGTGCCTGGTGAAGTGTTGATGAACTAGAGCTGCTGTGCTGTGACTGACCACAACCTTTAACCTCTATAGACAGGAGGACATTTTCCAATAGAGTATGGTATTTTTCCTTATAGTTGGCAGCTGCCTAGGGCTTAAAGTTGGAATATACCCAATGAGGTGTCCAATAAACAAGTTTAATACAAACTTATAATTAACTCAGCAGCACAGAGTTCTATTATTTATTTATCATTATGTACCTGCAATTCTTGAATCATGCAACTAGGCACACCCTAAAGAGTAAGAGACTTCTGCTCAGCAAGAGTGCAAGAAATGATAAGGAAAACTGACCCAAATGAATAATTTCCAATTTGAATAAAAACTCATTAGAAAAGATGAAATTACACATTTCATTAAGCTCACTGTTTGCATAAAATAGTCATTCATTAGGTACTCTGACCATATACACAAGCACTTAAACACATGGTGCCAAACTTTGAATATTAGTACATTTTGAAACCAAACTGTCACAATAAGGGTGGGTTTTGACCAGGAAAGTATAAAATATGATAAAACTGACTAATTATATAAAAGGTGTTAACAATCTCTTCTTGTCAGACTTTGATAATAATTATGTAATTAATGTCTGCCATTAGTGTACTACACACAAATAGGAGAGGTGTTATCAGCCATTAAGCTACTCCTATTACTAGACCTCAAACAAAACTAAACAAAGCAGATGACTGTGAAAATGACAGAATAGAAAATCAGAATGTGTTCAATCAGAACAATCAGAACCCTGAAAAAATGGTTGATACAGTCTGTAAAAAATAAATAATGGAATAACTGAATGTGATTCAGCGTCGTATATCAGAATGCTATATGGGGTGTTCAAGTTATAGTGAGAAATGTTAGCAGCACTTTCTGTAATTTCTGTAAAACAAGACACATCTTAGTTTGTTTGGTTTTCAGCTTGAAAATTAAAAATGCTGATTGAAGCCTCAAACGGAAAACAACTGTGAAACTACTGTACGCATGAAAATCAATACAAAAAGGACAGGCATAATAATCAAATGCATTTACAAGTTCGACCAGCGTTCTCACAGTCACACCTTTTGAGCCAGAGCCTCGCAGCTGCAGTGACCTTTTAAGCCGTTTATGCCTGTGCATAGATATTGGCATTAACATCCCCCTGCCGAAATGAAAAGTGCTTGCTAAGCCAACAACTGTGCTCAGTGAACTGTGCACCTTAGAGGTGAATTATATCATGCTGGATTACCCTTACCTTAATTTATCTGTGCCAGCTTTGTATCTGGAGACTCTGGCCATCAACAAGGGCAGGGAGACGGCATCCAGCCAGCGCTTCTCATACTTTGGTTCGTTAGCGGAGG
This sequence comes from Macquaria australasica, assembly GCA_005408345.1. Taxonomy (NCBI): domain Eukaryota; kingdom Metazoa; phylum Chordata; class Actinopteri; order Centrarchiformes; family Percichthyidae; genus Macquaria; species Macquaria australasica. Next base: position 452,736 of record SEMN01000359.1, on the reverse strand, counting down.
GCGGTGGGGGTGATGGAGCCTGCGTGGAATACATGAACAATGTGATGAGCTTCCTGCCCCACTCCCAAGTCCTTTTGATCATTGAGGATGGGATGTTGATGCAGTTGCACCATTTACATGAACATGAAATTAAGTACCTTGAATTCCTTTAAGGATAGCACATGCACCTTTAACCATTACTGCCTAATTAAAGTTCTGACCTGCTACTGTATACACACAGAAGCTCCCACTGTTTTTCACTGCAGGCTCATCTCACCTGAGGTCAGAGAATTGCTTTCCAAAATACATTACAAACAGCAGCACTTGTAATTTCTCTCCATATGCCTAATTATCAAATGCACTGTAATCAAGTATCTTAAAATGTTCTTTTATTGTGCACCAGTCCCATTCCTTCATCTCAGTCACAGGGGTGTTTTGCTTAACCAAGTACATAATTTGTTAATGGAGGGGACAGCAGAGCAGTGACAGCTAGACTGTATTTTCTACTCAGTGTTTTGGGTTATTTACTTGTTTGAGTTCCCTCCCTTTTTTTCTCCCTTCAGTAAGTGGCTTCAGTGAAGAAACTGATCTCTGGCTACAGTAAAGAAGTTCAATCACACATCATATTCCTTTTTGTGCTGAAACGATTACTCAATTAATCAGTTAGTTGGTTGGCATACATTGCAAACACTTCAAAAAATCAAAATGATTACAAATACATAAAAAATATTCAAAGCAGCAAATCCTCACATTTGTGAAGCTGGAACCACATCATAGCTGTCATTATAAAGGAAACACTGAATCACTGTACATCATATCGTATGCAGATTTATGGCCAGTTGAAAAATATTTTGGCAGGTACATTTTTTCAGTTTACCAGCCATTGGCAGGTAGACCAAAAGATGTTAAAAAGTTAATGAATGAATGCTCTACACACTTTGGTTTTGTAGCTATAAGTGCAATAACTGTATTTTAAAATTGTACAGACACATCCACAAGTAAAACATAGTAGTCTATATTTCCACACCACACACACACACACACACACGTGGGTCCAGAGAAAATGGACCCAAAGTAGATAAAAACCAACTGACAGAAAATGCCTCTTGACGTTCATTAATGACAGAATGAAAGTAGTTTTGATACACTCTAAACAGCAAGTGCTGTTGTGTTATGAAGTCATGTTAGGGAAAAATACACTTGCTGTTTAAGTTGATGGATGGATTACTTTCATCTCTGCAGCAGTTTGTCTCAGTGAGCTCCTTTTAACAGTGAGCCTGCAGTATGAGCTTCTGACTGTGGCAAATACACAGGTGCATTTAGGCTTTTCATAGGCAGTAATGAATATTAGGAAAAGCTAAAATTGCAGCTTAAAGATGCCTGCCTTATAGCAATAATAAAGGTGTTAATGTGGCATGTAAACAGCTTTGTTTTTTAAAGCTGTACACTGGGTTACGGGTACTTCCTGATGGTGGCAATACACATGGCTGCAAGCAGGACTTCAAATTATTTTAGAATGCACTTTACAGCAATTTGCTGTCACTATAATGGTCAACACTTCTTTCCCCACATTAGCAGTGTACTGCTCAGAATAGGAAGGAGAATAGGCCACTCTGTGCTGATAAACACTGTCTCACATTCCAACTCCAAAAGTTGTCTTTTTGACAATGGCTTGAAGACTTTATATAACTGAAATACAATGATGGGTGCTGTATACCAGTGAGGACATCCTTTACAAAGAATAAAGGCAAGGCAAATTTATTTGTATAGCACATTTCAGCAACAAGGCAATTTAAAGTGCTTTACATGACATAAAGGCATTAAGACAAGATATAAAGTAAACACAAGGCAATATAAAAAGACACAAACAGGATTTAAAATTATTAAAACAAAGTCAAATTTATCTTATCTATTTGTTCATACTTACAACTGCACTCAGTCACTCTATTATTTATTTCTGTCTATACTGTGTATAGGACTATTTTTCTATTTATTTTTATTGTATTTCTACATATGACACTTTTGCTGGCTGCTGCAACGCTAAAAATTTCCCCGCTGTGGGACAATAAAGGCTTATCTTATCTTATCTTAAAATAGAAGAATAAAAGAGGCTAAAATAGAACAAAACAGTCCAGCTACAGTGCTGGGCAAGATATCAATAATAACCAAATAACTTAAAATATAGAACACAGTGGCAAACAGAAAAGTCTTCAACCCTGATTAAAAAAAAAAAAAAAAACAGAGTTAGAGCTGACCTCAGGTTTTCTGGGAGGTTGTCCCAGAGAAGTGGTGCATAGAAACTGTATGCTGCTTCTCCAGTTCAGACCAAAGATTCGCAACGAGACGAGTTGAAACTTGCAACTAGTTGCAATGCGCCGGGTCTGCAACGTTCTGAGGCCTGCCAGTTTATGGTTGAAACAGGTGACGTGCGTTACGTTCTAAAACCAGCCACTGGCGATTTGACAAGCTGAGTCGCAGGCGACGCCATCAGCTGGCTTGAGCTGAGCTGAGACGAGTCAGTTCACACCACTGCAACTTTTCCCTGCAACGTTCTAAAACAGTTTAATCTCGTTGCAAATCTTTGCCCTGAACTGGCCTTAAAGGTTAGGTTTTGACTCTGGGGACAGTAAGCAGAGCGGCCCCAAACAATCTGAGACGTCTGGATGGTTCCTAACCAAGCAGCAGCTCAGAAATGTAAAGGTTTAATGAAGCCCCCTCTGAGACTGATGGCAGTGTGTCAAAAAGCATTCATTCTAAAGGTCCTGAAGCACAATATGTTGACAAAAGCTTTGATAGCGGGTAGAGCAGCACATTTACATGCAAATCACACCGCACTTAATGAAGAACAGATGCATTACACATTATCTAATGAGTTACAAGCTTGGGGATCAAATAAGTGAAGCTTTAGCAACATCAAACAGTGAATCATTCCTGCAGCTAAAGATTATCTGTCAGCACAAAATCCCAAAACTCCTCCAAACAATCTGATGTAGGCCCCCATATCATTATACACACAGTACAGGTTTGTGTGTGTTCATCACAAAAGAACCAAATCAACCTGCTTTCCCCTGAGTTCAAAATGGCTGAACATATTATCAGAGTATTAAAATAGCCTCTGGGTGGAATGTAGTCAAGAGTGAACAGCAGAGAAAAACTGCTTCCTTTGCAAAGTCGCACATCATTGCAGAACTACAACATGTCGCATGCAGACCCCTGTCAGCTCCTCACCAGTAATTACTACATTTCTGAAGAAATTATCATCCTTTGCTCCATTTACGTCAACCCAGAGCAAAATGTTTTAGTTAACTCTTAAAGTGGAGCTCTGCAGAGAGGTGGTGAGGTGGCAGGGAATAGAAAACTACCAGGCTGTCAGAGTGGATTACACTGACACAGGCACCTGCCTCTACTGAGGAGCTGGAAAACACTAAAGCCACAGTGTTGTTCTTCACATCAGTCAAACACTCCGTCATGGATACTGATACTTCAGAGGTGACACGAACCAAGCATAATTATTTGAAAGCATGTAAATGAATCAAGGAGGTAAATGCAATGAAAAGGAAATCTTTGTCAGTCATTTCGATGTCAAGAGAGCCGATTGCAGACGTAGCTTAGTGAATTCCAATCACCTACAGAGCTAGAGGCCAATTGCCTCCCATCATCTCTTACCAGCCTGTGGAGAAGGAGGTAAGTTTTAATCTTTTAACTAAGGAAAATGCTAGGTCATCTCATAGCTGCATTATTGTCTTGGCAAATCGGTCAATAGATAGTAGAAATAGTTGTAATATCTGACGTGATCTGGCGAGGTGAAAGAAAACAATAGGCGAGACTTAGTTAATAACAGTAAGTAAAATGGATTTTAAGTAAAAAATAAATATTCCAATAGTGTATTGCAGGAAGCTGATTATGTCCTTATTTACCAGCAATGCAAAGCCATTTTATTTTGTATAATTCCAATTTTGTGTTTTCATAGGGACGACAGAATCCACCTCCGGCCAGTACCCCACTTTGCATGGGCATAACTAGGTCCCATACTCAGTCACGTTTTTACAAGCACTGGCTGCACTCTGGGGATACTTGTGGGAAATTACTAGTCTGTCAGAGTTACTGTGTCAAAATCAGCTCTATTTTGAGCTTTTTGATGTTTGTTAGTATTTTTGAATGAGATTGTATTACACTGCAAGTTGTTTTGTGTACGAGCACATACTGTACATTAAAATTCCGTCCCATAGAACAACTGCAATCTAAGTGCATTATATATTGGACAGATGTTACTTTCTGTTCACTCCCGGAGTCACTCCAACCAACCACTCCTCTCTCTCTTTCTCTCTCTCTCTCTCTAATCTGTCAAGGTTGGACTTCCAAGGTCTCCCACCACTACAAATGATCAGCTTTCATGGAGACAGGAATGAAAGACTGCATGTTATGCGAGTTTGTACCACAATAATATGGATTTAATGTCGCCTTTTAGCCCCATTAAAATAAATTCTAATATTACATTTGGTTTGGTTTAATCTGGTCTCAGTCTTGTTAGCAAAAAGTGCGTAATTCATACCGTTTGAAATTTTAGCAATATACATTGACGGCTGAAACCCCGAATAGTGACTAAGTAACCTGAGTAACCTGGATGATGACCTGTGTGTTGACCATCAAAAAAATCAGTGCTCTCTGATTTAGTTTTGAATAAATAATAAAATTAATTAAATGTAAATAAAATGTAAAAGATTAAAAAGACATTTGGAAATGAAAAATGTGTATAAAAGATTCTTAGTTGAGATATATATATATATATATATATATATATATATCTCATTTATATATATTTCAGTTCATGTATAAAGTTTTCATATCTATCGGTGTTATATTCTCCCCTTGAGTTTGCTGGATCTAGTAGTGCAATATATTTTTTTAATGTCATGTCTTCTACATTAATCTAAAAATCTGTTTTTAATATTTTTCATCCATCTTTCTTATTTTTGCCCCATTAGGACTGCACTGCAACAAAAAAATATCGCAGCTGACCTTCAGCGATTCAGAGAAGAAGTGCGCTGGAGAGAGATGCTGAGACGAAGAGGACAGAAGAAAGAAAGGAACAACTTCAAAGGAAAAATAGCTTCCTGTGCAATCACGTGGTGATCCCATCAATATGGTATGTACTGCAGGTAGTTCACTCACCGTTTAATTTGCAAGGCATGTTGTGATTTCATCTACAGTATTTGATCTGATACTGATACGGTAAGTATAGGTTCATAAATATTCCACAGCACATTTAATCATCTTGTTAGTAAACATCATGTAAATTGAAATATATCATATTGTCATTGAATTTTTGGAAAGGTTCAGTTTAAAGGTTCATTTTTTTTTAATTAAAGAAAAATGTTCTTGAACTTTATTCACACGTTGAGAACAATGTCATGTTGTACAAATGTATAAATAAAGACAATGCCATGAAAAGGTCTGGTTTCTCGTAGTTATTTAGTGTAACATTGTTTCAATATGTCAAAATCAATGACAATTAAATTACAGTCATCCTTTCAGATAAATGAATATGTGTCAGTTATGATTGAAAGCGCTCATTGTGTTTAATGTTAAATAAACGTCAAGTTTTCAATTTGGTTTCAATGTCAGGCATTGATGTAGATTAAATACTTCTGCCTGACAAAATATCATTATTGATTCAATCCTATCTGGGTAGGCTATATCCTCTGAGTACTATAAATGCCTGTACAAAAGTTAATGTAAAATCCAACCAATAGTTGCTGAGATATTTCAGTCTGGACCAAAGTGGTGGACCAACTGACAGACTGACACTGCCATCCCAAAATAATGTATGCACGGGGCATTAGTAGTAACATCAATGACTCATGGTTGAACAGTGCTGGGTACAAACACATAAAGGTGTGAGAGAAGAAACATACTGTGTTTCTAATCAAAGCCATTAGCTACATTATGATCTGATTTTGATTGCAGGTACATTGTGGAGTTCTTTTGTGAGGAGGTATGGCAATTTATTTTTTGTTGTATGACTTGTCCCTCAACTTGCCTCTCCTATTTTGACTTCTTTTCCTACATTTCCAGAACGAGTTTCGACACTCCCCAGTGAACTCAGCTGGCTTTGCAGCATCCAGCAGTTTAATGTACAGGTATAGAGAGTGATATGAACCTCAAAAAAGCAATGTCTTTTCTGTCAAGAAAATGGGAGCATCATGCACCTCACCCCCCCATGCCCCTTGTGAGTGTGCTGCATTCGGGTTTATTGGGTCTGCTGTCAGTGGAGAAATTGCTGTCTCTTACTCTCTCTACCATTTCTCCCTGTGTGACTGTTGAAACATGGTGAGTTTAGAAACAAGTCCTTTCTCAGTTCTGAGAAAGTCAAATCAAAAGCATTTACTGCTAAGGGTTTATAATCTTCAAAGGAATTATCCCATTTAACTTCATGTGCTGAAAATATCTAATTTGTGGTAACATTTGGCCTTTTAAAACAACAAAATAAACCTAGGGATGCAAGGATCATTACTCATACTGTAGCTCTTTATGACTCAGGGTGTTTTGTTCCTTTCGTTAATTGGTTGCTATGTACATCATCAAGGTTATGTTGGCAAAAAAAAATAAAAACATACAAAACACATCCCCAACCACAGCCTGGGGCCTGGCAGGTGGCCTGCAACATTAACGTAAAATGAAAAGACATGGCACACAGGTCTAACATTCAGCTCTAGCACAATAGTCAAATGGAACATTTCAGCTTCAGCTGCCTTAAAGCCATTCTCTTTGTTAGCTAGCGAATTAGCTAGCAAGTGAGCACTCGAACAATTTGGCATTTTAAAGTAGACTTCCCAACGTGTTATGGTACGGAGGTGTCCAAATATCTTCCTTTCTATGTTCTATGAATGCAACTAATAATTCTCATAACAAGTGTCTTTCTGACACAGAAAATGATGAACGGCAGACACAACAGTAATTAAAGCAGTATTAAATTATTTTTTGGCCACTTGGGGGGGGGGGGGCATCAGAAAAAAGCTAAACACACAATATTAACATTATCAGTTACATCTCTTCCTGTAAAGCTGATATGACTTACATGTTTGCCTATTTACACATTCAGCAGACACGGAGTAATATAAGCATTCATGTGGAGACATGTTTCTGGTCACCGAACAATTTAAGCCCAATACTCACTCAAAACCAAAACAATGAGCTGAAAGACGCTAAAACACCCATAAAGCTAAGGGGAACTCCAGAGTGGGTGATAATTCTCAGTGGGTTTGTTACTATAAGGGACTCCTTCCACATTATACATTACACATGTTCCATTGTTTGTATAAAAATATTGATTAGTGTAGCTTTAAATGTGTCCAACAAATTCTTATTTGTGAGACTCACTCATTAAAAAACAGTTCTAGCCTTTTCTGAGCAAATGAGATGAGAAAATAAGAACTTTTGTTCAAAGTGAGAGTCAACAACCTCCTTATGTGTAAAGCATCCTTGGGTCCCTTGAAAGGCGTTATAAAAATTCAAGTTTGCATTATTATTATTATTATTTTCTCTTTTACAATACTGAATGTGCAGAAGTTGTGTAGTACATCTGAGATCATTTTACCATTCCAATCCTTGCTCAGCCTCAGCCTTAATGACCCTTTCCATTACAGACTATTTCATACGATGCAGAATTGCTTAATGGCATGCAATGTCATTTTTTTCTTTTGGGGAAAAAATAAAGTTATGTGCTGCCCTACTTTCCTGCAAATCTCTATCTGGAGGCTTCCCATCATTAAACTCTAAACATTAAAGTAAATTCACGACTTCCACTGCACTGAAAAAAAACAACACAACAAGCACTTACTCCAAGAACAAAAACAACCACTCACATAATAGTCCTTATTTGCGAGGCAAGAAGAATCTCGCATGACATGAGCAAAAAGTAACTGGAGGCCAGCTCTTGCTATTTTGTTTTTCACTGCTTAAAAGGAGTAAGGAAACCGCCTGGCTAATTGTGTTTGCCAGCCACCTAGTCTTCAACTGGAGAATTTAATGTACAGATCGCTGCTAGAGCCAGCTGACCTATTATGTCCCACCTTATTTGTTTTTGCATAGATAAACCAAGTGCACATACTGGAAAGTGAAAGAAATGCAGACCATGCAAAGGCCCAGTGCACAGGGATGTTTTGCCTTCTCCAGCCCCTGCTAGGGATTTAAATGGAAACACTTTAAATCTAGATAATCTGTTAAAGGTTAAGGTGGCCACCTGCTGTCCCGCATGCTTTCTCTGAATTATTCATGTGAAATGATGAGCAAGCGATGCAGTCTTTTTCGCTAATCTTTTCATTATAGATTACCATATTAATTTTTCTCAAGCCTTACCATTAAAACTGTGAAATATTGGCTTTGGGGAAAAAATTGTAACATTCACTCCTCCACATTCACAGTATGTGTCTACAGCAACGTCAAGCCCAATTTGCTTGATACTGCAAGTTGTACTGATGTACTAATAGATATTTATTTGGTCATTATGAGTGTTAATCTGAGCTTTTCTTCTAGGATGGGCACAGCAATATAGGGCATTTACCATATGTTTTTGGAAGCTAGTGCCGAATTTGCCCTGTTGATACAGGGGATGAGATGACTATCATACTGAGCTTTGGTAAGATTGAAATATCCCTCTGTGGAATCAGCTGCTACTACAGTGAAACTACTCCCACCTATCATCCCAGCAGTGTACACTGGAATCACAGCCATCACAACTCTAAGATGAAGCAAGCTCAAGAAGCCAATACGAGTTTTGCGGGATAACACGGAACCAAATTAATGATTTTGACTGTTCTTCCCTTTGATCCCAAGAAAGCACAGCCACTGACTGATGTGTGCTTTTACACGGGAGGTCAAACAGACATTAGTGTTGTTGCATTGCTACTGTGTGTAGAGATCACACATCGATCACGTGTCTGTAGACATGAAATGAAAATTAATAAATGCGGTGGAATTCCCCACATTCAACATTTAGTAATCAATTGAACTAATTCACTTCGTAATTTTGTTCAAGTTTTTCAGTTTACACACATATATACATACATGCATATATACACACATAGCCTACACACATATGTTTATGGTTTTGTACAAGTTGAAATGGCTGAAATCAATGTCACAATATCAGTGGGGGTTTTTTTCATGAATATTTTTCCAATATGGATATGTCATTATGTGGTAATTATGCAAGATCACATAGACAAATAATCAAATTAATCAATGCAAAGAACAAAACCTTCAATTATTTATTTTGTTAGTTTCTAATTACACTTTGTTTGGATTCATTAATTTGGACAACACACAAAAAACAAAAAACATGACAAACGACAATTATCGCCCAGCCATTTATAAAAGACCTTATATGAAGGGTGTATATGAACACATTAAGGATCACTTTGCTGCTTTTTACACTGGTTTCCATGCGTCAGTCACAGGAGTTGCCTACAAAGAGGGATTTGTAACATCCACAGAACTTGCCAATATTCTCTGTATTAGTGTAGCTAACAACCTGTGTAGAGTGGAAGAACAACAGGGAGAGTTTATTTGAATTTTCCTCCCTCTGCCAGGGGAGCAGCTCCACAGCAGTCAGCCATCAGGGTTGCGACCCACATTTTGGGACAGTTAAACACCGTCCTAGCATGCGTAGAGGACGTTATGGATTACTTCACATTTAATAACGTGACAAAGTCAAAGCGGATTTGCATGAGCCACAGTCCACAAAGAGGGGCAGAGGCTCCGGCTGCAGCTGATAGTGCTGCTGCTGCCCAGCTAGCGGGAAGCCCTGCTGAGCTAGCTCAAATGCTAGAAGCAGAGAGTCTCTATAGCCAGTGAATAGAGTTGACTGGTAGTATTGTTGCCCCTGCTGCTCTCCAAAGCCAAGTGAAATGTAGTCACTAATGCAGTTCATTATAAACTGCTGCTTTTTATCCGATTTTGCTGCCGACGTAAAGGCAAGAAAGGTGTGCGTGACAATGGGTACTTGAAACTTTGTTCACTGATAAACCAAAAAAAACAACCCAAAAACAATTCATGTTTAATGAACAAGAGGACTGCTGGCTACTTAGGTAAATGTTTCATTAACCTAAAGCTATGTTTACACATTGGGTTATGTTCTCTGTCCTTAAAGGCCCTACACATCCTTTGTCCATTGTGGCAAGTTACTAGAAACATGTAATCAGTTACTAATTACATATTTCTCACTGAAAAAAGCTAGCTGCACTATCCTCACAGCAAAGCCACAGGTTTCACACATGCTCCAACGCTCAACGAAACCCAGGCTGTAGTATGTAGAATGTAGGCTTACAAATGGTTAACTACAGTAGCAAGACACAACAGGTACATTATCAAACTATGGTGTTACTGGGAGTTGCAGTTCAAGGCTAGCCACCTCCAGCCTCTGCACCAAATAAATACATCCCAAACAAGACTATCCACTGACAAATTCAACTCCATCCACCTCCTGGTAAAACAAGCTAATCCCCCAAAATGTAGTGTGTTACTGAGATAAACTGTAATGTGATAACTGAATTTCAAACTGTAATCCCTTACTACATGTCTGAAAAAGTTATAGTTCTCTAACGCGTTACTGAGTATTGTGTTAATGCCCAACACTGTTCTCTACCCCCACAGGTGCTTTCACTTATTTTGCCTGTTCAGACCTTCGGCACAGCAGGAAAAGCACAGGTGAAACAAATTTTGTTAACGATGGCTCCGCTCCATCAGGTGTCCCAGTAAGCCATGACAGTGAGCCAGCATGCACAATACTGAGAGTGCAGTTGTTTTTAATGTTATCACGTACACCTGTGCTTTTCTTGCTATAACAAGCTAAAATGTCTGCTTTGAAAAAGGTCTAATGACATCTCCCCAACTCTTAGACTTTGATTTGGTGCACCTGTAAGGGCGGGGCAACTTACACCGTTATCATTTTTATTAATACATGGACGTATTTTTATGGCCATTGTAAAGATATTATAAGAAGCTTAATTAGCAGTGCAGCAAACATACATATTCCCAAAGCTAGGCTAGTCTGAGGGTTCTGGTACACATAGGCACCGCAGGACAGGCTCTTTAAGCAGGAGGATAATTTGTCAATATGAATGGCACTGACAGTCTTAATGGGCTCCTAATGGGCTTAATGCACCACCGGCATAGACTGGACATCTATAAAATGACAAGCTAAATGCATTTAGCAATCATACTGTTTATACACACTTAATTCTTCATACCGACAAAACACGCTGGTAACACAAAGTGAAGGCCTGCAGATTCATAAGCGTATTTTAACTAGGTGCCAGGTACTTATCTAGGTACTGATTGGGACACAAATCAAACACACTGCATGCATAATGTTGATTGGATTATCAAATTGATCTTTCTTACTGTGTTGTTTCCGTTCCCATTTAAATGTAAGCCACTGTCAAAGAGCGGGGAGGATACTCGGCTGTGATCAGTGGACGGCCCAGGAGAACCTGAGAAAGAAAGGAGAATGATTCATGTTCTTTACAAAAAAGGCTTCTGAAGAATCACTGTTAAACATTTAGTCCAACTTCATGTTGTGTCTGTTATTATTTAATTCCTTCAGAAACAAAGAAAATAAGTCAAGAGTTGCACCTAAACCTCAAACACCATGGCCAAGTTCAGAGCGTTAAATTTTAAGATACATTATTGACGTCATTCTGCTGCCCTGCTTTTAAGCCTTGCAGTGTAGATCGTGGACAGCATCCACATGAGACGAATGCCGCTCTTTGATATGATATTAGCTTGGCGTTAGAGGACCTGCTTTCGGATTCGGTCACACTCTGTAAAGTGTAGCAAACAGCTCCTGGCCTCTCCTGCTTGTCATTTGTGCCATGGTAAAACAAAGAGAGTACTACTTGAACCTTTTCGTTCTCAGGCAACAAAACACGATTCATTGGCCAAACGCCCTACAGCAAAACCTGAGCATCTCTGCACTGACGCCTTCCTATGAATGTTAACTTACCCACAAGATACGAAGGCTGGATTTCTCACAGCTCTCAGTTTGAATTTGTGAAAATGTGGTGGTTTATCAACTGAGCTATAAATATTCATGCTATCTATTAGTATTAATTATTTTTCTACATCTGTGTGCTCTTTATAATTAGGTAAATTGGACAAAATTATCATTATGTTTGCTGGTAGAGATTGAAATCATTTGTATTACATGTTCATACACTTTTAGCTTACAGCTAATTCATAAGACAACAATTATTGGTGGCTTAGCAGTCTGCACGTTTGTTATCTCTTGTAACTCACAACTGAACAGATGAAGCCCCAGATATAAAGCTCCCATGCCACATGATGCTCCCTATCACATTTGTGTTGGCTATGTTAACTAGGAGTTTAACCCTTTGAACATAGAAATGCTCCGCCAGTGCCTGCATTGGTATTTCTGCTTATTGTGTCATTTCTTGGCATATCTTCAAATGCTTGGTATCTCTAAAATCTGTACAACCTAAGCTAAAAGGTTATGCAAGTCAATAAACCATAATAATTGATAAGTATTGAAATTGTGTCATAAATTAAAAAAATACAAAAATCTGACAAATTTTACTAAATAAACACACAAAACATATTGATCCAAAACAATTCAGAATGTAGAAACATGAACAAAATTTTTCTGAACACTTGAACTATGTACATTTTTTAGTTTTTGAGATATGCTCTTTGTTTTGAGCAGTGTGCAAAGGCGTTTCTCATCTGCAATAGAAATATTTCCCCAGTGCCTACATTGGTGTCTGTGCTTGTTGTGATGTCATTTCCTAGATTATCTTAAAATGCTTCATATCCATAAAATCAGCCTTTTGGCTGCAAGTCAATAAACCATAATGACTGATAAAATGATTGAAACTGTGTCATAAATTATCTAACAGTGCCACTGCGTGTTGTCACCATGTTTTGCACCACACGTAACGTAATGACGTAATCAACTTGCGAAATGAGCGTACAACGAGATGACACAAAAGGCAGAATGAATGCTCTGGCTGTTACGGTTTTTATTTTAGATCAATATTAACAAGATTAAGCAAACAACAACCTCCCGCGGACAATTCGGGCCGCCTACGGAGGGTTAAAGGAATAGTTCAACATTTTGTGAAATATGCTTATTAGCTTTCTTGCTGAGAGTTAGATGAAAAGATTGACGCCACTCTCATATCTGATTGTTTGATATGAAGCCAGGGTTTTTTTCCGTCAATCAGTTAATCGACTGCAATCAAATCGTTGTAGCTCTACAATTAAACCTGATCAAACCACACCCACACAGTCCTGATGTACCTGACAGTAGCTGATTTTTGGACTGTGATGCATAAATAATAACATGGGATGGTTTTTTTTCCAAACTTTAACTTTGATTGTACCATGAAAATTTAAGCTTATAAAGAAACACGAGATTTGAAACCAAGTTTGCAGGAGCTTTAAGTTCAGGGTAAATCATCTGAGTGATCATACATGGCTGTGGTAAAGCAGCACGTTGTGGTTTTCTCCAACATGTTACCTGCTCTTTTGGTCGTTCACTGAACATTTAAAATCTGCAGTGAAGTGTAATGTGCAATCGCAATGCAGTGCGATGTGACATCACATCCCAAGCCACAGAGCAGCAGTTGGTGCACTTGTGGAAAGGTGTGAAAGCTAAGGCGCTCCCTACTGACATTGTACTGTAACACATGCTATGCTGCGGCACGAGTGCACCGCAACTTCTCGTGGTAGGGTGGGACACTTTTAAAGTGCTACCACTGCAGTGTATGTACGATCACTATCCACAACATGAAGACTGATTATGAAACGTTAAGTGTTTTTAATTATATAGCTTTATTATAAAACAAATTTCTGAAGATCTGAGGTAATCAACCACCTCCAGGGTGCAGTATTTTATCACTCCTCCACTCTACTTAATATAAAAAAGACAAAGTAGTCCTACTTACTTTAGAACAGTGCTCCATAATATTGTCAAATTTTCCATTTTTTTTTTCCATTTTACTTTTTGTCTTTAGAGCTGCTTCAAGTTCTCATTTTCTCACCTCTCTAACCTGCATACCTCATTTCTCACCTTTTACCGGCTCCACATGGATGATTTTAGCGTCTGTGTTTTCATCTTTTCAAGCTGCTGAAGGTAACTACAGGAGCAGGGGATTGCAGCACTGGGTGTTTCTGACATTACTGCTTGCCTCAGGCCACTGAGCATGACAATTTATGTCTTTGAAATAAATGCTCATCTATTGAACTGCTTTAAAGCGTCAAAGTGGGCAAAAAGACAATCTACCATAAATGTGGTTTATTCCTTTATTGCTAAAAATGCTCAATAAAATAAAGTTTATTGTGAGTTTGCATGGCATCAAAACTACAGGACTCTTACCTAGAGGCAGTTTTAAAAATGATGGAACTTCTCGCAGGTACCGAACAGTGATGGTGACCTCATCTCCTGCAGTGCGCAAGAGGTGAACCTGACGGGAGCAAGAGAGGGAGAGAGAGATTGAGATAGATAACGAGAGAGAGAGCGAGAGAGATTAAATTTAACCTCGTGTAAATGAAACAAGCCACATTCATGTCAAGCTGTACACAGTCTGAGCAAAAAAAAACAAAAAAAAAAAAAAAAAGTATATATATATAAATAAATAAATAATAACAGAAGATGGGTGAAGAATATGTAATCATACGTTAAAGCCTGACAGAAGTAGCTTCAATTAAATCATCAAAAGGCAGAACTTGGAAGGCCGGCGTTTCTCTCATGACAGGCGGCAGCACAGTGACAGCCGACACCATAAAGTAATTACGCACTGAAAGTTTGATCATCTGATGTCTAAGTGATATTAAATATGTCCTCAAAGACGTCAAGTCATAGGTTCAAAAGGTATTCCAGTAAGGTTAGGTTTAAAGGATAAAATATTAAATCTTCCTATCTTCCATGCATCTTGGAAAAGAGATAAAAATGAGACCACTGACTTTCACATCTAACATGCAAGGTCACGTCTACATACCCTAAATGCACATCTGCTATCAGATGCCTCGCTATCCTCTTCAACATTGTGTGGTAGTAGCCATTGTGACTTTAGCCTGAGCTACTGTCAGTGCTGCAAGTGTGACAGCCTGCCATTAAAAGCTCTGGATTTTGTTCTGAAGAGAAACTGCTCATTATGTGTTTTGACACTGTGGAGGTGAATATAGTGAACAGCTGTTTGGGGCTGCACGAGGAGACAGAGATGACAGACATGAGAAGAGTGTATGCTTGTGTGTGTTTGTGTGGGAGATGGGGGGATGGTGGCAGAGAATAAAGAAAAGATTTAACAAAGAGAGAAGCTAAATTGGAGAGAGAAACTGACCAAAAAAAGTCCATGTATAAAAATGCTGCCAAATATTAGAGCCCGTAATTCCTGTGCAGCTTCTGATACCCATCTACTCCTTTTCAATGTTTTCAATTTGTCACAGCATAAACCAAAAGGAAAACAGCCTCTTGCCAAGATGACAACTCAGATTGTTGAGGCGCACCTCCGTGTCGATAACCACTAGGGATTTAGTGTTAAACCTGGGACAAGGATGGAACAGCAATGGATGGATGGATGAGGCAGGGTGTAGTTAATTACAAGTATACTTACAACTTCCTCATGAGTATAAGGCTCTACATTTATTCCATTGACCTAAAGAAACCAACAAAGGGTGGAAAAGCACATAAGTAAATACATAGAGGAGAAAGTGTGTAATTTAGCAACTCTATGCTCATTTGCTGCAGGGGCAGGGCAAGAGAGGTGGCGATAGGCAGTTGGCTTGTTAGTATCATGGATGGGTTACGTAACAGCCAACTGGGTGCAGGCCCAGGGCCCCTGGACTGAACCTCTGTATGAAGTGACGTAACATTTCTTGTTGGAAAGACAATCAAACGACCCAAAGAGACGCAAAACGAAGACACACCACAAAGAGACACAAAACAACCACAAAGAGACACCAAACAACCACAAAGAGACGCCAAACAACCACAAAGAGACGCCAAACAACCACAAAGAGACGCAAAACAACCACAAAGAGACGCAAAACGACACAATGTTAGGAGGGGTGAAGGAGGCTTTTATATGTCTGTGTCCAGGGGCCCATTGTTTCATAATCTGTCCATGGCTGTAGGCTGGGGCAGCAATCTACTGATATTATTTCATATTAGAATAGAACATTTCTAAAACCATCCCTGATTTGCTGCCTCTCCTGCCATGGCTTAAAGTATGTATACAAATGCAATATTCTGCACTGTGACAATCCAAGTAAGTCATTGCAAATGAATATGAAATAGTGGTTATCCAAAGGTGGAAGCAATAGCAATTCAGTTCATAATATAATTCATAATAACTTCCGATATGAATGTTAATATTGCTTGGCTGTCCAATGAATCTACTTGATATTCTAGATAAACAGCACATCCAATAAACCTGCCATAAAGATTCAAATTAACTTTTTTTAAAGATTAAATGAATATCATTACTAAATACTAGACACTGAGGTTTTGATGATTATTCTAATGAACAGAAACTATTATTTGTTGGTGACCTTATGATTAATCTACCACAGAATCTGACAATGAGGTATTTGTTTAGTTAAATTGAAACTGTGTGATGATTCAGTAAGAATATATTTGACCATAATATGAACTCTTCAAAAGAACATGGAGACATTAAAAGACTCATTTGATTAAAATAATGCAGTTCAAACAAAAATATTCTCTTCCTATTTCCTAAATTAAATTGTCAAAACAGAAGAGGGTTAAAATTACGATGCAACGACCCGAATCAACCTCGAAGCAAAGAAGTCACGAACTGATGTACCAACCTGCAACACAGCGTCCCCGACGAATAGCTTCCCCGTCTGATCGGCTGCAGGCGTCAATTGTCAAGTGTCAGAGGTTAATGAAAACATTAGAAAATAATTGCTCATTTCATACATGGCAATGTGATGGAAATAGCAATCAGTGTCTCCGTCGGACTAATCTCTGGCAACATCCTACAGCTCAGAGAGAGAACACAGGAAAGCATGAAATTTGAAACTAATCAGGATATAAACTCATTTGCAGCGCGAGAGAGGAAACAATGAAAGCTCTGTTGTGAAAAGATTTGTAAAGCTCTGTGAAAAGGGCTCTTAACGTCCCCGGGGATATGAAGACATGATTCTCTTACGCAAAAAAAGGTATTACGAGGGATGTGCGCAAAACGACAAATTACAGAGAAGTGATTCACTCACATGACGCTCTGTTATTGCATCCTAACAGGATACTAAGAGGTCATCAGTTCTTACAATTTAACTGACAAACATAATTTCCGTCTAGCTAATAGCATGGTCACATTCCTCTTCCAATCCATTTACTTCTTCACAGTGTTTCCCTTTACAGTCATTTGGAGGCAGCCTCAGGAAATATATTGCACAATAAATGTTGTATATGTACAACTTTTCCAGTGTTTTAGAGCAAACTAATCAGCTTATCTTTTACTTAGTGTCTACCAGTAGGTGTACATAAACCAATAAAACTGATATTAAAAAGGAACAAATATTTTGGGGAAAGAAAGAAGTTTATTTGCTTTCTTTCCAAGAGTGGATCGATACCAATCTCATGTCATGGAGCTGGAGTCAGGACACAATTAGCCTAGTTTAGCATAAAGACTGGAAACAGCTAGCCAACACCTCTAAAAGGTGACTTAGTGTATCTTGTTTGTTTAATCAAACCTCACAGGCCTGCCAGTGGGCAAGTCATTGCAAACCCATGCTGTGGAGTTAAACATTGTTTAAACCCACAGAACTTTATTTTAAATATCTTAGATTCTTCTTAAAGTTGAAGGTTACAAATTCTCATCAACGTCTTGGAAAGAATGCAAAATTGCATGTTAAAATATTGAACTATTCCTCTCCCTCCCAAAGCGATAACCGATTTCTTTACTGTTTTGACAGTTTGTCTCTTTGATTTTCTCTGATTATGTCCTAAACTAATACTTCTGCAGGAAATATAAAAATTATTGTTGCTCTCAAAATACTCATTGTTCATTGGGAACTTAAATGTCACCTATAAAATGTCCAGTGTCTTTTTAATTTCATTAACATTTCTAAAATCAACTTGATTAATGGCATTTACTGTAACACTGCTTTGAAAACCATTTCCAAATCCACACTGCGGTAGTGAAATAAAATACATTCTTACCTACTTGATCTTTGAAAATCTTTGAAATAACCACAGGCACGTTGTGCTCTGCACCTCCCTGAAAACCAGGAGAGAAAGATGAGAATCAACATAGTTGAGTTTCGGCGGGGAAATTTGCTGACAAAACTGCTTTCTCACACAAACAGTCATCTCTGCAACCCAAAGCCTTTTCATTTCCACTTTAGTCTCTCCATAATCAAAATTTATCTGCTTACTTTGATGCTTAAGCCCAGACCGCCAGTCGCCTGTCTTCGCAGTACAACAGTTCTGTGCTTTAGAAAGTGGGAGTTTCTTATTGGCAAAAAGATATTGTGAACATTGAAACAGTATTCTGGAGTTATGCGGCATGAATTACAATGCAAGTCTCGAGCCCTCGGGTGCACTTACATTTACTTGGGATTCACTTCCACTTGTGCAAACCACATCCAGCTTCTGTATGGTTAATACCTCTTTGGTCAATTTCAGGCAGACATCATAGGTATTGTTGGTCTCCTCATTGTACAGCAAAGCAATTCCAGATTTTGTCTGTTGGAATTGAGAAGAGCATTGACATTTTGCCAAGCAGAGCAATTATGTACACAATGAACATTTTAATCCTCTTTTCTCAGTGTGTCATTTGTGTACCCCATTCTACTGGTCTAGTTTTAGGTTAATTGGTTTTGCCTGACGTTGTGAATGTGTGAACCTTTGTGTAATACAAAAAAGGATTGCATGCTTTGAATTTCTTACAAAAAAAGGATACACAAAAGTTCAGGAAACTGCATTAGACATTTTGACTTCGAGAACAGAAATTATGACAATAGCCAACTCAGACAAAAGAACATGGCAAAGACATCGCACTTCACACTATGACGATCTCCGAGTAGGTGAAGATTCCACAAATACCTGTAAACATAATACATTCATCTCTGATCTTTCACTGCTCAGTCACCATCTGCAAACACCTAAAGTCAGACAACCAAACCCTTTAGCAGCTCCAATAAATTAGAAATAGCCTGAACTTTTTTGTCTAGAGGTTAAGTGAATTACTGCCAGATAGAGTTTTTTTAAGTTCTACAATGCTGTTAGTCACATTTCAGATAGTATAGCTCAGTAGTTCCTAACCCTTTTTTGTCTGACGTACCCAACACCCCTATCAGAGGAGTTCAAGTACCCCAATTTGAGTCAATGAGTCCACCATTGACCATATTCCTGTACCTGATAGTTAGATCTGAGTGAGGTGTAGATATTTATGGTTAACTTGCCTTGACAAAGTTTGCATTTGTACTATTACCACTTGGACCGGCAGAAGCGGGATGTTTACTATATTCACTTCACTATATTCATATTCACTTCTTTGCTGGCTTCCTAAATACTTTTCACACACTGAGTCGCAGCATGTGGTCTTCAGGTGTTACATCTTACTCAGGTTGGTGGTTAGGAAGTCCTTTGCAGTCAGCCTTTGGTACTTAGTTGTTGGTTCTTGTGACAATAAATATAAAGATGAGCCTCACTCTAACTTGTAAACCTGATGTAGTCAGTTCCTTACTTACCTCCAAAACACAAATGGTTTTAACCAAATCATAGTTTGTATTTTTAGCCATGTTAGCAGAGTGACTCTAGGGAAGGCAATGTCAGTTGGTTAGTAGGTTCAGCACTTTGGTCCAGACTGAAATATCTCAAGAACTATTGGATGGATAACCATAACATTTTGTACAGACATTCATATTCCCAAGGGGATGAAGCCTGCAGGTGATCCCTTGACTTTTCTTCTTCTAGTGTCACCATGAGGTTGACATTTTTGGTTTGTAGTGAATTGTCTCGACAACTGGACGGATTGCCATTGCTTCAGACATTCATACATTCAAAATTTTAACTAGTAAACCAAATATGTGCAAAATGAATGGCAGCTTCAGCACTTTGTGTTTGGTGCAAGTACAGCCTCACAGAGCTGCTAGTGTGGCTGCAGATTCTTAATCTTGTTTTAAATTGGCTGAGCTACTCCACAATCTTTCCACGAACCCCCTGGTCATTGGAGAAGTACCTGCTGGGGTACAAGTTCTCCCTGGTTGGCAAAAGGTTATTATTACAGGGTAGACTGCCCCTTGCCGGTTTAAACTAATGGAGGTGCATGTGAAAGTGAAGTCAAAAGTAAACATGCTAGGCTGGCTCCATACACAATGAAGCCCGATCTGTCGTTTTGTTCTAACCTTTAATAGTAGCTGCTCCAATTTAAATCATTTTGAAAATGGCTGAACACAGGAATGAGATGCATAATTTCCTCAGGATTTGTCCTGATGCAATCTGTGATGTACAAGATTTCACATAGACAAACCATTAAGCCCCCTCCCCAAACCCCTCCCCTGTTGCATTGGTCCATGTTGAAAACGCTGTATTGAAGTGGTGAGTTACATGGTTTTCCCAAGCTTCATCAAAATCCAAGAGTCAATAAGATTGATGGATGATCTGACATATAAACAAATGAAAGGACAACAGCCAATGTTTGATGGAAAAACAATTGCCAGTTGAAGTGACTTGACTGTGTGTGAATTTAAAAAAAAAAGCCTAATATGTAAGGAGTGGACAAAATAAAAAGCACCACAAATATAATGCAGTCCAATACACCACTACAAGCAATGCCCTCAAAAGTGACTATAGACCTCAATCAGCATGTTTTTGACAGTCTCACCAGAAATGAACATTATAGGCTTCACAAAGATATGATGTATTGCAATATGTTTCTATTGTATTTCAGTTATTGTGTCCACCCCCTCTTTCATGCGATACTGTACCAGGTTTTACTCTCTAGGTTTCCCTTTTGGCTTAAGTTTTATCAGACTTAATGTCTCTAAGTGTCTCTGAAGCTTCAATGGTTTTAGTGCCTCATTTAACAGGATTTCATCACATTCAACACTGTGCTTTGCTCTGCCTGCCATTATGAATCCAACTGTAATGTATTCAGGGTCATGTTTCCTCACCACACGCTTTGCTTATAAGACAACTATAAAAGCAGGGCAAAAAAATAAGAGTGATCAGTAGTTTGTTGTCCCACCATTCCTTTTGTAAGAAATATCTAGATTCCAGCAGAATAGCAGAAGATTGACCTTTTCATAGATGATGTACTCTTGAGGTGTCAGAATGGGTGAAAAAGGTGACAATCAATATGTGAGAGAGGTCAACCAATTCTCTTTTAGAGACTTTGGAATGAAAGTCTTGCTCTGTTCCTGCCAAAGAAGAGAGTATAAATTAAGGCTTCTGGTCGGGGCTTTGTGGAAATATGGGTGCTGGGCATCACAGTGCAACAATGAGGGGACAAAAAACAAGTCTAAAAGTCTGATAGCACCTAAAAGGCAGCATAAGTCAGTCTCACAAAAATGTTGTTTTTTTTTATATTACATCTTGTATTTCCTTATCTTCAGTTCATCTTTAAAATAGGGGTAATTACATCAGTCATATTACATCTATCACATTTTCTGGGCAACTGTTTCTAAGCTGATGCATGCTTTGGTGCTTATATAATGGTTTGATTTAGGACATTTGAAGGAAAAGCTGCTTGGCTTCATGAATGAGACATATGACTGGATTAATGGGATTCCCTATTTAAAGACCTCAAACGAGTCATTACCCGTGGGTTACATTTTTGTTTGGTTTTAATGTAGTAAAAGGCGTTGTGGATTCCTATGGTGATCATGGAGTAGTTACATATTTTCAGGTATTTAATGATGGAGCCCTCAAGAAAGAAATCCATAGTGTGGGAAAATGTGTGGGAAGTGGGAACTGATGCCAGCTCTCGGGCTTATCAATTATCAGACCTGCGCTTCTGCAGCTAGTTCATGTGTGACTGTGTGCAGGCATGTGGGACCATAAAGCATATTCTAGTAACTATGGTGCAGTCTTGCAACCTCATCTCATTGTAGATGAAAACAATAGAGGGGATAAAAGTCGCCTTGTGGGACACCTGTACATAAAACAATTACACGCTGGTTGGATATTCTCCTTAGGCACTCTGTCAGAAATGCTTTAATCCAATGAAAAACAAAAACCCTTCAACATTCAAATCACACAGCCACTGCAGAAGCACATGTATTTGCTACACCGTATATTCAAAGCTGAACTGAGTTAAAAATCTTGTGACAGCAAATCATAGTCATCATGCTGAGTGTGGTCAAACTGTGTCCTCTTTTCCATTAAAACCCTACAGCCAAACTGTGTGGGGTGAAGCTGACAACCTAATGCAATCCAGTATAACAGCTCTGCAATATATCCTGTATTTGTGAAGCTTAAAATGTCCAGTTTTTGTTGTTTTAGTGACAACACAGCATTCGGGGAGGTTTAGATTCAAGCCATGGTCATTGTTGAGGCTGTAGTTATGTGTCATCTGTGGATGAATCATATCTTCTAAAATCTGATGTTTTTGAGAAGAGAGGGGAAAAAAAGGCCCAAGCTGTTTAAAAAACATTTGCAAAGTGCTATGATGATGTGACCTTTGACTGATAAATATTCTCAGTAGAAGCCCAGCCGTAAGAGGTGCAAAAAGCCAGAATTTATCTAAAAACAGAGCCATTTTATCTCCTCAGTTGGTTCCACTTGGTTCCGCATATCCGAGACCTGACCCAGGACACAACTGGGTCCAGATCCAATTAATGTTAAGTCCAGTCTTGGTCTGAGCGATTCACACATAGACCCGAGTGGATCAAAGCAGAGTCGTTTTCAGCTCTGATCATGTGGTGTGAATAATGTGTTTTTTTGAGGTAGATGGAGAGTGTGATCTGAAGCGCACGTAAAAAGACAGGTATTGCTACTCTTCTCGACTACGGCTGCTCATTAATCAGTGACGCATTATGCTGCTTCTAATGTCGCTGTCAATGTAGTCAAGACCAATTCTCAAGACAAGTCTGAGTCCTGAACGACGAGTCCTAAACAAGTCATTATGCACCCTTTTACCAAATGTAATGCCAACTTACAAATGTAAGGTCAACAGATCATTTTAGCAAATCTGAATCTACTTTTGAATCTCTTACTGAATCCATGTGTCTTCAGCTCTGAACATTTGCAACAAAAGTTTAAAATAAAACCCAAAGATTTCACTGAGATCTGTACTTTTTGTTGGCTGAGAACTGACAGAAGCCCTTTAGTTTTGAGTGGCAGCGGAATTTTTGAAGACATGAACAGCTGTAGCCTTCTGACTTAACACTTTATTCTTCACAAGCTACTTGCTCTCAATACTAGAGTTCCTGATTCACATCTCTAAAGTTGATCAACTTAAAATATTGATATAATATGAATGACATTTTGTCTGGGAGATTCTGGCAGTTGAAAGTCACGTGAAGTATATTTGTTCTAACTGGAGAAGAGTTGCCAGTCATTGACCTAGTTGAACTACAAAAACAAACCTAGCACTCATGATATTAGAGTGGTAGAGTAGTGATGCTTCTTTTAAATACGAAAGAAAGCTCATTAACCAGACAAACAGCCAAAAGATTCATTCATCCTTTTGGCAAGTAACTTACGCCATTAAAACTAATTAGCAACAACTGCTTTGACTGATGAAGTCTGTTATTTAAACCAACAAAAGATACAAATCTGAAGTCTGTTTGCCTGCATGTTTTAATGTCCGAATGTGATACTGTGCCGGTGAGAACTGCCAAATGCACTTTTCCCTCCTACTTGCCCAATGGCTACTGTGGAATTGATTCAAAGTATCCATTGTCGGAAATATGAAGAGTTGAGCGCTGCTCACTTTTTTATATGATTTTTAATCTTTGGGCTTGGGAAGGATAGTCAACTCACATGGCTTAAATTCAAGTGTCAGTGGTCTTAAAGTCAAGTTGGATTTTTTAGTTTGTTGAATTGAGTCTAAAGTGATTAGATTCATAACTCGAGTCTAACTTGAGTCCAAGTCATGTGACTGGAGTCGACACCTGTGTGGATCAGTTCTGTCACCTACACTACAGTGTCCAGAGAAAGACAACTCAAGTTCTTCACCACATTCATTCCAACCAGACACTAAGGCTTTGTTCAGACTGCAGGCAAATCAGACCTTTAAAGACAGACTGTCCGCACTGTTATTTGCAAGTGATCAGATCAAATTTGTGTGTCCAGACGTCACCAACCTATCTGCATGGGTTGCTGTGGTAAGGATGTAGGCGTCAATAACTACCTACGCTGGTGACGCTGCTTTCCAGTGTCGAAGCATGAGAAATGGAGATCCAACATCTCGCCCTCCAAACTATCGCGCTGTCACGTCGTGGTGCAAAACTCCTCCGTCGCACCAGACAAACTCAGCGGGAGGAGAAGGCTCATATACACCCGCTCCGATGCACTTCCGTCACTCTAGATTTGACATTGTCGCTGTGTGCCGTGTTGCTAGTGACGCAAAAGACGCTGATTTGAGCGGCCAGCGCATCTGGACTGAGACGCATCTGTAAAAATCCGATTGGAATCGCATTTTAAAACCACCTCCAATCGCATTTTAAACCACCTTTTTTTTGCTGTCCAGACTTTCTAAAATTAATCTGGATATGCTAAAAAAAACTCATTTGGGCTGTCTGTCTGAACAAGGCCTAAAAACTGAAAATGCATGTCTGTCCAATGCACATTTCATGACTTTTGGGTAATTAAATCCTTTCAAGTTTTCTAGTTCACAACAGTTATCCAAATCAATTTAAGTCAAGGTGTTGAGGAGAAAAATGAAAAAATCTGCCATGTCGCCTCTATGAATAAAGATTCACAGGCGGTATGGTTTGTAAGGTCACCAAATCCTCATTAGCACACGAGAAAATGTATGTACAATATTGAAGGAAAAAGCTACAAAGCTACACTTATACGAAGTTGTCTGTATTAGATAGTGAAAATACCATTTGTGCCAGTGAACATGTATAGCTAGTTAATTAGTTTAGCTGGGGGGTATCTTCACTCACAGTAGGTGAGTGAACTCAAACAGAGATCACAGCATCAGTCAGATGCATTGCATAAGGTCTCACTTGATATCTGCATCTCACTCCAAGAGAGGGATATAAATTATGAACAACTGCAAGCACAAACGATTTTCAAAGAACATTTCAACTTTATTAAATGTAAAAAATAAAAAACATATTTGCAATTACCAATCCTGATGTTCACACGGCCAGTTTAGAGGGATTAATCTAATAAAACTATTTAAAGGTGTTTGTAGTCCTGTTTTTCTGAAGTATAATAAGACAAATGCATCTCAGCAGGGGTTGTTGAATGAGTTAAAGAACAGAAGGAACTCACAGCACACCTGCTGTGGAGATTTCTGAACTCGCAAAAACAGCAGAAGGTCGGGTTTTTGTTGACGTTTGAAGGTTCTCCTAAACAGAACTTGGCTCACACCCTCAGTCCTCTGTGAATTAGAGTGCAATTTGACCTGACAGTTGGTGGTGATTAGCCAGATTTGTCACACTGGCTAGAGGAGTGATTATAACCGTGTCACCAGTGGAGACTGCATCAGTGGTGTGTCTGAGAAGAGGCTGACTTTATGTCTTTTAGTTGATTTAATGATTTTATTTGCATTACTAAATGATGACCAGGCAGATTGCACACACAGTGAAGAAGATAGATTAAATAAGATATTAAGCTGGACATCTTAAGCCTGGTCTTTTTATTATACACTTAAAGGCCGTGAAAATAGTGACCAAAAGAATGAGATCGCGGCTACAAGCGGCCGAAATGAGTTTCCTCCGTAGGGTGGCTGGGCTCACCCTTAGAGATAGGGTAAGGAGCTCAGACATCTGGAGGGAGCTCGGAGTAGAGCCGCTGCTCCTTCACACTGAAAGGAGCCAGTTGAGGTGGTTCGGGCATCTGATCAGGATGCTTCCTGGACGCCTCCCCTTAGTAGTTTTCTGGGCACATCCAACTGATAGGAGACCCCAGGGTAGAACCAGAACACGCTGGAGGGATTATATCTGGCCTGGGAACGCCTTGCAGTCCCCCAGGGGGAGCTGGAAAGCGTTGCTGGGGAGAGGGGCGCCTGGACAACCCTGCTTAGCCTGCTGCCACTACGACCCAGCCCCGGATAAGCCAAAGAAAATGGATGGATGGATGGATGGGGGCCATGAAAATTTTAAGTATTTCTCTTTAACATTAAGTATTAATAACTAACTAGCAACAATTAAAGTTCAAGTTTGGGGGGGGGGGGGCATCCATAGGTATTGTTTATTGAGTTTAACACTCAAAACAAGCCAATCTCCTTCATCAGGACTGTTTGGGTGGGTTGATCAGATATGATTGACAGTGGCCTGGCAACATTAACAAACAACTGTGTATTGTTGCTAAATTCTGATTCTGTCTGCAAGCATACCACTATTCCTGTGACTTGATTGGCTGTTCGTCTTCTTCTGTTTAATGGCGGGTGGCAACAAGTCTTTAAGGTGCATTAGTGCCCCCCTCTCCTGGTGTATGGGTGGTTTAATTATATCCAACATTTATTGAACATTTGTTATATTTATATCGAGGAAAATTATATCGTGATAATTATCATTATCGTTTTATTGCACAGCCCTATCTAGTAACAACAAGAAAATGTCATAATGTGAAAAATCTCATAACGTGAAAATGTTGTGGCTCCAATGGGAGGGGGTAAAGTACACTTTTCAGAGTTGAAAGAAGAGAATCAGAGTGAGATCTTACTTGGCTTGGCACAACTGAAGTGGAAAAAATCATTGTATATGCTCAGTGGACCGTGAGTAGCAGGATGCTTTTTTTTTTCTTGCTAAAACATTGCTGTTAAGAGCCATTCCTATCGACTATTTCAGTAAGTTTCACATTCCAAGTTCACTGGAAACGAAGCACTACTGTCAGGACTGCAGCATTATAGACCACAGTACGTTTTCCCTTTAGAGCTTAAACTTTTCCACAGCTGGAACAGAAACATTTTCACCAGGCCCTGCATCATTTCCTAATCTCAAGGCGAAGTGGGGTTTGGGTTCAATAGCGTTTTATCAAATCCAAATAATTTCAAATCCCTTATCAAATCTAATTAGAATTTTTTCTTCATTCGCAGGTAACTAAAGTTATAAATAACTAAACCTAAAAGATTCAATTTAGATCTGTAATCATCTTTTGTTATCTGAGAAGGCAGAAACAGTTTCTAGTGGCAGCCTAATTAACGGTCACAATCTGTAAATGAGGAGCAGAATAAAGTATGAAATGTTGATTAAATGTGTCAGACGTAGTCAAATAACAGTTGTAGCCTTATTACTTTTCACACCTTATTTATCACAAAGTACTTTCTCCCAATATCGGAGATCCCAATGGATAACTATTGAGTTGATAATCTTGATATACTGATATGTTATGTATACAAGTGTAACTTTGAGATTCTCCTGCATCCGTTTTTCTCTTGCCTCTGTTTGAAATGTGGGCTGGGCCCCTCTGAGTGTATGACCCTTGAATATAAACTATTTATTCATTCATGCATTCATTCACCACCACTCTGTTGGTGTTGTTGTGCTACAAAACTGCACACCTGCATCCATCTGCGGTCTCAGACTGATTGTTAAAGTGCTTCTTTTCACTCACAAATGATCTATCGAAAGCTAAACGTTTAATTTTAGTCATTAAAGAATTAAAGTTAGCGAGCTACAGCTGATATAATCTACCGTCATTTGCCATTTTAACCGGATCAGTGACTGTTAGCTCCGGCTAAAAATGTGAACCCTACTAGTGTTACCTGAATGTTTTCTACAATGCTCTTGCTTGCTGTTATTCACAGCAGCGGTCTGCTATTCAGAAATAACAGATGGCCATAGTTGACCAATCAGAATAGAGTGTTCAACAAAGCCATGTAATAAAAAGTTGTTTGTTGTTTGTATCAGAACTTAAATACGACCGGGAACCTCGTCCAAAATGGAACCGGCTATCAGAACTCAACCCTAAGTGGAAGGGCCTTGTGTCCAAAACTAGGTTTATTATTTAAGTTTAGATTCCTATATATGCTGAAATTGTTTGATTTATTTACTTTAAGGTGACAGAATAGACACGCAATGCTCGAAGAGACAGCGGTGACAGTGGTGGTGGTACAGGGGCCCACAGCTCTTTTTTTTTTTTACCCCAGGGCCCCCAGGTGCCTTCATCTGCCCATGTGTCTAAGTAATCAAAGTCAAGGTGAACTGTTTTTGACTAGATGTAAAGTCACACATCCAGGCCTCCCTCATAAATATTTTCACTTACCATTTTACTAATTAACACATTGAATTTGATATGATGATTAGGATGTGGTTGATTTCCCTCTGCTACACACCAATCTGGTTGTATGAACTGTAGAATAGTGTACTGTACACTATAAAAAAAATTAGGCTTTCTCAGTTGCTTGTAGTACATTAGCTTATACTATAACATGAGTCATTTATTTATTGGACTTCATAGTCTGTATAAGGTTGTATACATTTATGCAAAACTAATAACACTGATTTCATAAACCACGTTTCCCTGCATATCTTAACAACCCAGACATTTCTGCCTCCTTGATCTCTCCTTCCTGATGTGGAGATAGTTGACATTTGAGTTCGCTTTGGCTGCAGTGGAAGAAAACTTTCCAGGCACTGATAACCTTGAAAAGCACCACAACTGACAAGTGACACACACACACAGAGAGAGACACAGTACTGATACACAAACATAGCCAGCAGCCAGAGCGCACTTGCACACACTATCCAGATGCACACACTTTTTGTCCAGATTAATCACACAACGTCTCAACAAACCTATACATACTGTACAGTATAAGAATTGGAATGCAGCAAAACAATCTTGCCTTAATCCACTAACAGCCCTCTCCAGGGAATCACGCTTTAGTTCCATCAGTTCTGTTTAACACTGACAAACCCTTCATCATGGATTTCATACAGTTTCAGCCATGATTCATAAGTTTTGATCAGTGGAACCGTCTCTGGGCCAGAGCCAGACATCACTCCCAATTTTCTCTCTCTGGCTACAATAAAACCACATTCATTTGAGCCTAGGGGTTGTTAATGAGTACGAAATATTGACTGGACTGAAAAATCAAACTAACGCTCACTTCATGCATAAAGACTCTAAACTAGGGAACTAGGGATGGGAATTGATAATATTTCATTGATACCAAAGTCATTATCGATTCTGCTCATCGGTCTGATTCTTTATTGATTCGTGGTCAATTTTCTGTGTGGAAAAAAAAGTAGGTTTTCACACAGGTTTCCAGCATCAATGCAACAGTTTTATTATCTCCGAGTCTGAACACAGTGTAGAAACAGAGTAGAAAAAAGGCCATGCATGTGACTCAGCGTCTTTCATCTAAAATGGACGAAATGAAAGAACATTTGTACAGCATTTGTTTTCATTTAGGTTTACTTGGTCAAAGAAAAAATCTGCTAAGCCTGCCTGCATGGTTGTTATGACATAAGATATTTAGCCTCGGTAACGGACGCGTTGCTCGGTTGGGAAGCAGTGGCACTTGTGCGTAGTGTGTCAAATACATGGCATTTAGTTTCAGGATATTGCTGGTGTTTCCACCCTTAACATTACTTGAAATGATCATTTTACAGACATTACAGCTAGCACTGTTGTCATCTTTCTTCATGAACTGAAGCTATGCTTTGGACCGTTTCTTCCTCTGCCATTACTCCTTGTTGCAAGTTTCCAGCAGCGAAGACACATGAGTTTGACGTCATTGTTTTGCGATGCGCAACTGTCAGAAAAACACGCCGGCATCGATAAAAGGAATTGATAAGCTCGAAGGTATGCTATACCGATGGATCAGACAATTTGGAACCAGTTCTCGATTCCCATGAACACCCTACCCTGAACAGTCTAAATCAGTTAACTATATACACCGACACAAGTGTGCAAATTAATAACGCATAGTTTTAGATATTGATGGTCTCATTGTGGTTAACTAATAAGCTTAAAGACAAATATTTGGATACATACAGCCTCAGCAGCAGTACAACATGTTTTTGTTTTAGGTATGAAATGGATGAGCTGTATGTTTGACAAGTACTGGATGATGTTGGCAGGTGTCACAATACTACTTTTGTCAAGCAGAGCACTTTCATCTGGATCCTTTAAAAGATCTTCACATTTAAAAATCAGACTGGGATTTAGAACAGAGGATGAAAAGCAAAAACCAGCTTGTCCTCTTTTTTTTATTTTTTATTTTAGATCAATTAAAACCATCCCCGGGTTGTGTCAGCAGTGAAATAGCTATGGAGGGCACAGTTTTACAGTTACACAAGGATGTTGATTTATCATCTAAATTTAACTGGGAATTCTTTTAGAAAAGTTTAGTTTTTTTTTTATTATTAATCATCTTAGAAAAGTTGGAGAAAAAACCTTACAAGGTATTTGCTGTATTTATAACAACTGTCAGAAATAGATGAATAAGGGGCATATTCTCATTTATTTGCGATAGTTAATATGCAGACAAGTCTGGCTTCCACAGCACAAGTGCAAGCACATATATTCTGCAAACTGAGTGCATTTTTGCCATCATGCACATTTCATAAATTGCAAACATGCACGTTTTAAAAATAATGCCGAACTGTGGCAAAGTTACCTCTTGTTTGCAAATACCAACACGAAATGTTGCCTGGCAGCTTTAAATTAAAAAGGTTAAAAATATTAATGGATTTTCCAAAAATCCATTAAAAACTGCTCAGAGATACGGCTGCACTGATGAACATAATCCATCATTTTAAATGAGACAACTTTGGTAATTTCACCAAACATGGCTTTACCACGCTGCTAATTACCACAGTTAGTGGAGCTATTTTCACTTCTTTCCATCAGGACGCACTCTTACATAAGAGTTGTAGAAGCAAAGAGGCAAAACTAAATCTGAAAAAAACTGTCTTAACATTAAGTTACTGCAGAACAGACCTACTTTAAATACCACTGCAATGATTATTATAAAAGTTGTGTTTTTGTAAATTTGTTTAAGAAAAAGTCCCCAGCCATCTAATTTACAGTGATGGATTATATTCATCAGTGCAGCAGCATGTCTCCACAAGCTGTTTTTAATGTATTTTTGAAAACAGCAGGAGCTTATGACTCAGACATGCTGGGTAAACCTGCAGCAGCCTCTTGGTGTGGTACAGTAAATACTGCTGCGTGACTCTTCAGACTTGCACTGGTTACACTGGAGTTACAAAGCGTTTCACAAGAAAACTTGTGTGTTGCATATATTGTGAAAATATTGCTCAACATTAGGATGTTTTTAATGTTCTTATGAATCAAACTGTTACTTTATATTATATTGTTCTTTATCATATACCATGAACTTTCTGTTGTTGTAACAGGCCAGTTGTGTGTTCTTAAATCTTTCTTCTTCTACATTTAACTAAAGTACTACTCAAAAACAGTGTTGGTGCTTAAAGGAATAGCTCAACATTCACTTACTTGCTGAGAGTTAAATGACAAGATTGATACCACTCTAATGTCTGTATGCCAACTACTGTATGAAGCTACAGCCAGCAGCTGTTTGCTTAGCTTAGCACAAAGACAGGAAACAGGGGGAAACAGCTAGCCTGGATGTCAAACAATTTCTTCAAAGTAAATCACTCGTAAAAAAAAAAAAAAAAAAAAAAATAGTAATGAATATTTCTGAGTTTCTGACGTAATAATGCGGCTGCAAAGAATTTGAAAATGCTGTTTTATATGTTCACCAACAATTGAGCAAGACATATTTGTCCGAACAGAAAGATTAGAAATGTAAAGAAGGGATTTGCAGGAAAGCAATAATGTGGGAGTTCAGTTCTTCGAGGCAAACGTGGTTGTTGGATGTTTCTGTCACAAATCCTGGTTTAAACGACTCTGTAGGTAAATTGCCTTATATGTATTAGTAGATAATTCCCTATGCATCAGTAAATCCACTGTATGCAGCACCACGCTGTATGTCAATATCCTGGAAGGTCAATAAAGTGTAGCAACGGATTGAGCTATCCTCATATGCACAGAACTCACAGAAATGTGGTATTATATCTTCCGCAATCATCCTTGTTCA
Source organism: Macquaria australasica (assembly GCA_005408345.1). Lineage (NCBI taxonomy): Eukaryota > Metazoa > Chordata > Actinopteri > Centrarchiformes > Percichthyidae > Macquaria > Macquaria australasica. The sequence continues at coordinate 420,574 of SEMN01000359.1, read as the reverse complement.
ATCTTCCCAGAGTGGCTCCGTGGGGAATCAGATCCAGTTGATGCATTTCCTCTCTATTGTATATTCATTGTTTGAATAGGCTTGTCTCGCAGAGCTTTACTGCTCAAATAACAGCACGGCCGACTGTGTGATAGCCGCAGTTTCCCCAAATCCATCCAACATGTGTGAGATTATTGCATGTGGTTTTGTAAGCGTGAGAGACAAACAACTAGATGAAGGAACTTAGTCCAACTAGTCTGGTCTGCACATTTTCTATAAATTGCCTTCACTTTTTTCATATGAGAGTATAATGCATGTTGTTTTCTCTCCCTCTCGGTCTGTCTCATACATACAATTCAATTCAATTCAGTTTTATTTATATAGCGCCATATCATAACAAAGTTATCTCAGGGCACTTTAATACAGACACACAATCAAACTAATGAATTCTGAACAATGCAGTAAAAGTTAGGAGTTGGGTATGAGTGGGGACTGGGTGTTCTTGTGTTGGCACTATGGGAGGAGTAATTTGGGGTGAATGTAGGTTTCGAGGAACTAATCTGGGACTGTTAATATTTCCAAAAGTCTTTTACTCCCATTTCAAGGACAAATCTCAGACGAAAAAAACAACTATTGCTTTTACAGCATTTTTTTAAGTGCAGTTGTCTGCAGTGGTAAGAAAAGTGTCAACAAAAATCCACTATCAGCTGGTAAAAGGACAAGGTAGATTTCTTTATATCTCACTTGGAAATGAATGGGGACATTAAAATGCATAAGTTTCCTGCCTGGAATCTAAATAAAAATGCTAATGAAACGCTGTGGGTATTAATAATGCAGAGGGCGAGTTTTCTTTTATTTGCTAAGGAAACATTTCAAGAAAAGGTTCTAAACTGACAACAACTTGTTTTGATGTATCAGGATTTATGACACTACAAATTCTCTTGACATTTTAAAAATTAAAACACCATCTAATTAAGACTTTAATTACTGCCTGGTTGTGTAGTTTGTTGAATCATGGAATATGACTGTGCATAATACTGTATTATATATGTATCTTTGTACTTCCTACAGGGACTAATTATAGGCTTTAAAAAAAGACTAATTTATGATATAACACTGGAGTCTGCCCTTTGGCCCATTTCACAACTCTCAAGGGTTCCTCGAGTTCCTGCCATTAGTTCATATGCCATAAGGTGATTAAAGTAAAACTGTGGAGCCATCTGACAGGAAATGACGTACATAAGATATATATAATTTTGTACATTATTACTAATATACGATTTTGTACATTATTACTAAACATTTAATACGGCATGAGGAGGAAATGCTTGGCGGAGTCAAATAACATCTGCCACGTGTATACATTCTTACTCTTGGGTCATTAAATTACACCGTTCATTTTGAAGAGCCTGACTCCAATGATAGTAGGAAAATTGAAAATTGTTCAGGCAATGAAATAGACTAAATATAAGCTTTTTTAAGAAGCAGAATTTCAGTTTTACAACATAAAGGTCTGATTGTTTTGTGTCCTTTCCAATTACCCGAGTAGCTCTGGGAAAATGAAAAGTTAGAGAATACATGTTCATGCTCCAACAGGAACGATTTGGTTAAAATATGATTGACTTCCTGAATACAAAAGCATCGACTTTCACACTCCACTGGGGTATAATTATGCTCCTGCAGCTCCTGCCAAGAGAAGCCCTCAGGCATGTGACCACAGGGGGTTGGAAATTTTACATGACATGCATGTCACTTATTTTTTATGCCTTTAGAAAGGGACAAGCCAGGGTGTGATTGTCTGATAACCATATTGCATCACTCTCTATTTAATCCCATTTGTAGTGATCTGAGTTTTGGGTTGTCTTTGCTGCTTGTTCCCTGACCAACAAGTCAATATCACCAACAGTCAGTGCAATCCCATAAGGCTGTGTGAATAATTATTCTATTATTGTAAATATTTTAGTGTCATTATTGTTTAGCATATTTACCCACATTGTGTTGACAAAGTCAGTGCTTACTTCTCAGGAGGACTGGCAATGAGCACCTGCACATGAGAAATTGTTACACATACAACAAATGGTTCATTCAATTTGCAATGACCGGGTTGCACCAGCCTTTCGTAAGTTTAGCCTAGTAAGTGTTTTCTAAGTTGACATTTACACATCACTTAATTGAAACGGGTTGCATTCAGTGTTGCCAGATTGGACGTTTTGAACGTTGCTTTTCAGCACCAATCGATCAGACAGTGACCACTAAAGACGGCTTGATTGTCATTTAGTCACTGCTCTGTTTTGTGAAAGACTCGTCGGACATCAACGCAACAAGAACGTGCTTAATATGGACCAACTCCAACTGTCGCTTTGAAATGCACTTTACAGGTTAATTATTTACCGAGTTGAATTCTCAACGAGGCAGACCATTAAATTAGCAAAATAAAATGACAAAAATGGTCCAACAAATTTAGGAAGGACTTCACACAAAAACTTTGTAATGGATTTACAATTCAGGAGAGACTTATGTCTATAGAAACTTACACAGTGCACTTTCAAGTCTTCACACTGCTTGAACTAAGACAGGGATGGAGTCTCTCGCAACGTGGGGAGGCAAGAAAACACCCTGTAACACGCCGCCTGTCCGTCACAGCACTAATACACCCTGACATACAGCTCAAACACACAGCCAAACACATACTGTAGTCACAGGCTGCTTGTGTTTGGACTGGAAGCCCTTTTTATCCAATTTATCAGTGATTGTCAATTACTGAACTAGTCTCAGTATATGGGCATGTTTCAAAAAACCAAATTTAAGATTTTTAAAGACCCGTTTTATGCTTACTGAATTTGAGTGAAAGCCATATGTAAGCCTGTGTACATGAGCCCTAGCTGTAAGAAGCACTTTGGATGCACTTTGTGTTACAAAGCCTGGGTCTGGAATATTCCCAGAAAGGTTTGCAGTGCAAAGACAATTTATGTCACTATATAAATAGCATCTATATTTAACACATTTTAACATAAATTCACCCTCAAACTTAAATGAAAAGCCTTTCTGTATACAACTGTTTAAAGCCTGCAAAATCCTGATTGTAATTACTGTGGAAGCACAATCAAGTCCGTGCTTAAAACCCTGAAACTGCACACCAGGTGATCAGAAATATGATGCAGTGAAAGCCTTACAACATTACTGTGGGAGAGCCTATCGCAACAGGAAAACTCTGCTGCTTACTGTAGGCTATAATTTTAGCCATCAGTCAGTGGTAAATGTGGAGTGGGATATGTGTGAAAACTGAACACAGTCTAAGCAGATTTAAGTTGCAGATTTGTGTCCCTTGAGGCTGAGGTGTCTACCAGTTTTAAAAGCAAATGCTTCGTGAACAGAAAGTGCCCACGAAGCAGGACTCCGGGGACTGACCAAATTAAAGGTGCTATGTGTCCAGTGGAGGCAATAACAGGCTGATAGCCGACTACCATGCAGCAAATGATGGGTCATATTTAGCCAAAGAGAATATACATGTTTCAACAGAAGCAAGTATTCAAAACTTTACATAAAAACACAAGACTGACAGGTACAGGAAACCAATGCAAGGTGCCCATGGAAAGATGTGGACTGGCAGATAAGACAAATCATCATCATCAAGTGTAATCTATATGCAACCTGAAATACGTTGTTTTCCCCTTTCTGATCACATTGTGCTCGGTTACATTTTAAGCAACATGTAACATGTCATATGTGCTGGATTTTGCTTTAAGCAGCAGAGAATATAAAAGGCTGTTGAAAAGGTCAAAATCATTTATTTCTTTTTTAACCACAATACCCAATTAAATATGAAGCAGTTAAGAGAGCTCAGCTCAGTATACACGTCTGTGTCTGACAAAAGAAAATAATGGTAATAATAGTTATAATATAATTGATGCAGCAGAACACTACAACTATACGACCAGCCGGGAAAACATTAATCTGATCACAGACATACAGAGAAATATGCTAAAGGCAATCAAAAATACCTTATTGTTAGGTAGTCCTGACCAAAATTAGAGCTATTTTTCATTACTGATTAATCTGCCGATTATTCTTACAGTTGTGAGAGTTAAGCTAGTCTATAAAATGTCAAAAATGTGGAAAATGCTCATCACAATTTCCCAGAGCCCGAAAGTGAGTCTTCAGATAGCTTCTTTTGTCTGACCAACAGTCCAAAACCCAAACACTCTTCATTTACTATCAGAAATGACAAAGAAAAGCAGAAAATCTTCACATTTAAGAAGCTGAAACCAGCAAATGTTTGACATTTCTGCTTGAAAAATGACTGAAACGATTAATCGATTATCAAAATAATCGGCAATTAATTTTCTTTCGATTGACTAATCTATTTAATCGACTAATTGTTGCAGCTCTAACCAAAATTGATGTCAACAAAATGTAAAGTTATAAGATAATATAGCTTCTGTAGTATTTCTGTCTGTAGACTGTAGCACAGCTGCTGTAACCTATCAAAAAACAACTGATATGGAATCAGCCAAAACGCACTGATTCATCATATGGAAGGAACGTCGTACCAGCCTGCAGCCACATATCATTACATGTCTCGTACAGCAAGACAAGCGGGCTTTGAGGAATGAGCATGCTCTTCTGGTGGATTCGGCTTATACATAATGATAAATGTTAAACAAGCACTGCCGTATTTCAACGACATTTGTTCTAAACTTGCAGCCGCTCACACATCAGTCGCTCCCGCCCTGGGCGCTCACGTTATTGAGGAGGACTGCGAATGATAGGCGAAACGTTATTTATAAAGTTATAAGTTTGTTCAGGTGCGAGCGCTATAGTTTTCTAAACGTACGCCGAAATGTGCAGACACTGCTACTTGTTTGGAAAAGATTTTTCTCTCAAAGCCCGCTAAGCATTCACAAGGATTTATAAGCTAGGAAACACTGAACAGTCTGTTTTTTAAAAGTAGTCTGGAGTTCCCTCTACATCAAAGAATAAAACGGCATGTATGCTCTTTCTACCTGCTCCTACACATAGCACATCTCACGGGAATAGGGCAAACTGATGTGTCATTTACGTTCATTCGGATGTATCTAAATGAATAGGAATAGGTTTAGGCTACTTGCCGAAGTTGGAACCAAAAGGCTGGCGGGTCGCTCGATCAGCTCAGGTTGCTGTTTCCCGGTCACATTCATTTCCCATGAAAACCGCTTTCTCTGTCCGCTGACTTCGACGAGAGTTTCTCAAGTCATTTACCCAGCAATTGACGGCGAGTGTTATTCACCGGCGTCCCGCTCAACGACAGAGGCAGACGGAGAAATCATGCCTTTAAAAAGCAGCCTGTATCCTGCAATTAGAACAATTTTGCCTGCTGCAGGGGCAAATTAGTAACGGCAGTCGCTGCTTATTTCTCCACGGCTCAGCCCTAACTGTCAGCACACAGTGGCTCCTCTGCTGCTGCTCATCAGTCTGCATGTCTCTCCACCTGCTGCCTTTCCTCCTATTAACCATTCCTGCGTCAAACCACAGGACATTAACTCATTCTCTGGCACTTAACCCCTGAAAACATATAATGGCGTTTATCAGCATAAATCATGGATATAGGCTATTTATAATTTGTGTATCTTCCATTAGTGCTAGGAGTGGCAGCAGTGGCACTGTAGTGGTGGGCTATTTTACAATCAGTAGAATTAGTCTTGGATACTGTGCCTCTGGTACAGTAGAAGCATCACCAAGATACCAAACAACAACAAGAAAATCAATATGAAGCTAAACTAGAACTCAGTCCTTCAACTCTGTGCTCAGGTGAAGCTGGCCAGCTTCCCCGAGCAGGTTAAATCTTCATGGATACTGGCACAAATGAATTTCTGTGGACATGGGAGTAGGCCTTGCTCATTTAGCTACTGCATTAGATTTTAGTGGTTTTGACAGATTTGTACACAAAATATGATACCTCTTCCAAAAACCATCACTCATGTCAGGAGCAGCAGAGGTTATAAATAGAGGCTCTCAAACACCTAAGTGCACACAGTACCTGAGAGATGGTTTTACTTTGTGTGATTACAGGCCTATAATCAGTCACACAGCCTACTTCTGCTTTGTATTTTTTGTATTCCGGATTAGAGCTTTATGTGCATTGGGGAGGGTAACAATGATGGATTGCTCTACTATATTCACAACATGGAACTATCAACCTTGAGTTTTAGTTCAACAAACATTTCTAGTGGCAGAGCAGAACAAAGTTAAAAACAGCCTTAGTGATTAGAAAAAAAGCTCAAAAGTCAAACAAAAAACAACAACATAGTTTTATGTACCACACTTTATGGACTCCTTAAATAAAGCAGCTCATATATTGAAATGCATCTTTAAAATACAGAAGAAAACTAATGTGTCCATTAATTCTCACTATACAAAAATGCCTTTTAAACGTACTGCGTATAGTATTTAGTAAATACACTGATAATGAAGCAGCTATGTTAACACACAAACTTTCTGTCTTAACGGGAATAGCACTACTAAGCCACTAAGGACCACTAAGCAACACAATTCACTAAGGCAAAGTGTACCACAGAGACCCCAAGGAGAGCTCAAAGCACCCCAGGATTGTTTGCAACAGGACTATTAAAAATGGCTCATCCACAGTGCCAGTAGTCATTTGAACGCAGTCAGCTTGATTGCTTCTTTGGCCCAGTGATTTAGTTTGCTGTCTTTATCCTGGCCATCTTCTGTTGAATCGGTGACTTTGGGATAAAAACAATGGCAGCTTTACTCTCTTTTCAAACTTTTCAAAACTCAAAGAAATAAGACCACGAATGCTTACTTAAAGCTAAACCTTCGACACAGCACATTAAAGGAACAGTTGGACATCTTGGGAAAAAACGTTTATTCGCTTTCTTGCACAGAGTTAGACGAGAAGATGGATACCACTCTCGTGTTTGTAAGCTAATATGAAGCTACAGCCGACGAGGTTAGCTTAGCACAAAAGCAGGGGGAAACAGTAGCCTGGCTCTGCCTTACAGCACCTCTAAAGCTCACTAATTAACACGCTACATCTCATAAACTGAACTGTAGAAACAACAGTTTGCGATATTATGGGAGTTGTATTAGTGAGGTGATGGTAGGCAGGTTCTAATAGCTTGGGACATAGCCTGGCTAGCTGTTTCCCCCTGTTTCCAGTCTTTATGCTAAGCTAAGCTAAGCTAACCAGCAAAAGTTCAAAATATTGAACTAAAATGAGGGTTTGTTTGAATGAAGTTCAAGGTATTTGAAGTTTTCAAGTAGTGTTATTATTTCCAGGCAGTACAGATATCTATGTATAAGTAGGCTATGCTAAATTTTGACAATCAAAAGACAGAATAACATCTTTAGACCCCTTAGTCTCTTTAATGCCGAGTGTTACTCTACAGCCCCCAAAATGAACAGGAACTTTACTGATACAGAACTATTAAATCTTCTTTTGCCCCAGTATGACTGAGTTATAGTATTCTGGGTTTTAATAGTTGTTGCCTAACATCTACTCCTGAGTTCAGTCTTGTTAAATCTGTAGCTCAAACTTTCATAAGGTGGCAAGATGTCTGTATTTCACCCCTACATTTCAGGAGTTAAAACTTTCCAATATGAAAGGAAACTTTCAGAATTTCCTTATCATGAAGGGAAAATGATATTCTAGTGTGATGTAGTTCTAGCATCTGGTTTCAGCTCAACTGTGTGGAAAGAAATAGACTTCCGTATGTCTGACCATCAATCAGTTATTTTTAAAGCTCTGCCTGGCCCTCTCCCAGCTGCGAGCTCTCTCTTGCATCTTTAACTTCTGTGAGGCCTTTGAAAAACCTTGTATCAAAGCTTCAAAGTGACTTTCTTTCTCTCATGTTATATCTAAAAATGCTCATTTTTCTTGGGTTGTGTTTTACGTACCAGACTGTGTTCCTAGGCCTATTTCTGGTATTGAAAATAATAACACTTCACCAAAAATGTTGTCGACCAGTTTTCTCAGGATCACCATTCAGGAATCATAGTTGGTGGGCCAGTTTCTGCTGAATTTAGCTATTTTGACCCTTCTTTGTCCCGGTGACTGAGACTAATGATGCACATGTTCCCCGGGGTGTTGTTCTTGTTCACGCTAAATTCTGAAAGAGGTTTTTGTGAGGGTGAACTGGGAACACTTTGAAATGTTTCTTCAAGAGGAAGTAGGGGAGGAGAACTTGCGATTTCTGACACTTTTCAATCTGATTTTTGAGCAATACCCAGAATTAGAGGGCTGCCCTGATTCAAGTATCCAGTGTTATACTGTTAGTGCATTAAGGTGAAACTTCTTTTTTAATCCTTCCATATCTTCACACAGCCTTTGTTTAGCTGAATTCTTTGCTTGGCATTAAGGACACTCCTGTAAATTGGTTCAGCTTCTATCTTTCTCGTACTGTACAACCTTTTCTATTCAAACTGAGAACTCAATCAGACAGTAATCCTCTGCAGACAATAACAGGGGCAGGGTTCCTCCAAAGTTCAGTCCAGGGTCTTTCTTGCAGTCTCTCTTTGCTACATTTTTCATACAACTTTCTTTTGCTTATAGACAAAACTTTTTTGCTCTCCGCATCCATGCTTGGGAAATTGGCATGTAGTCCTTAAAGCGGATCATCTTGCTCCACCAAGCCTTGTTTTTTGATGGCAAAAAAGTACCATATGGGCATAGGGTGCATGAGTAAATAATCTCATCTGTCCAGATGGTTTTAATTTCATAAATGTGTCAAAAACATTGAACCTCTGCTAAACCAAAGCAAGTCATTCCTAAAGAAATTCCACAGCACTACGAGTCTATAGCCAGGCTAGCAGCTCTATGAGGTTGTACTAAATGCTAACACAACGCAACATGCTCTGACAATGCTAACAAAATGAAGCAGGTTCATCATATTAGTTTAGTGTGCTAGCAGGCTAACATTTGCTAATTAGCACTAAAAATGAAGTAGAGCTGAGGCTAATGGGGATGTTGTTAGTTTTATAGGTATTTGGTCACAAACCAAAGTATTGGACAAACTGAAATTTTGACATTGCCCAACAATTGCACCTACAGTAGAGCCATGCTGCTAGCATGGCTACAATTCAATTCAATTCAGTTTTATTTATATAGCGCCATATCATAACAAAGTTATCTCAGGGCACTTTTTCGAATAGAGCAGGTCTAGACCGACTCTTTATATTTATATTTATATTTATATTTATATTTACAGAGACCCAATAGTTCCCACCATGAGCAACCACTAGGCGACAGTGGCAAGGAAAAACTCCCTTTTAACAGGTAGAAACCTTGAGCAGAACCAGGCTCAAGGTGGGCGGTCATCTGCCTCGACCGGTTGGGTTGAAGGGGGGGGAGCAGGAGGCAGGAGTACAAAAGTACAATTAATAAATTATTACACCATCTGCTGCTATCACAAAATCCTTCCAAACTCTCCCTTCTTTGATGCTGAGCTAACTCTTGATGCTCATGTAAAGAGAGTTGGATATTCCTGTATACTTAGAGTTATAAATCAATTGAAAATTTGAGTCACAAATCAAGTGAAACTTTCTATTGTTCAGAGTCTGGAATTGTATTTATTTTACTCAACTGTAACTCTCTTTATTCCTGCTTAAACAGCTCTCAACATCTGGCAGCTGTTAAGACTTTAACTGACGCTAACAGAGGAAATCATCTCTCCATTTCCCATTAGCTTCATTATTGATAGATGTTTCTCAGCACAGATGGATTGAGTGGCTTCCTGCTGAGTCTGTTGGCTAAAACGCAACCATGAATTCACGACGATCTAAATATAAATCTTCCCTGGGACCTTTGTTGTATGTCATCCTCCTCCTCTGTCCTGTCTTTTCTTTTCAAACTCTTCAACTACACAAAAAATAACCTTTAAAAGGTTACTAACCTCCTCAGCCCTTAGAGGCTGAAGCATCCCTGATGAATAATTTCCACAAAGAGCTCTCTTTATTCTGATGTAATCAGTGACCTCTTTGGTGTTCCCATTTTACCTTGTGTAATTCTGTGTATTTTCTCATGGTATTTGTTTTATACTTCAAAATGCTGTCCAAATAAAGTTATAACCTACAAATAATTTCAAACCTCAGGGATCCAAAGCTCTAATAAAGGTCACTGTTGTTTAATAAAGGTTAATAATGGAAATCAGCCATGGGTGAAGAAAAAGTTCAAATACAATTGTGATAAAATCCTATAAAAATAAAGTAATATGGACACAGATCAGCTGTTAATATGACATAAATAAGTTGTCAATACATTTCAACCTAATACCCTCTAAGGACAATTTTCAGTGTCAGTCAGTGTCCGACACAAAATTGGCACTACTAACCAATAAATTACAGATGACCTTTAAATCTCCAGTTCTAAATAAATTTAAAAGGTCAAAACTAAAGGTCAAAGATGAAAATCTCCATCAGTTTTTTTCAAAACTAGTTAAGTAAGAGTGGTGAGGTAAGAGTGTTTTTAAAAAAGACCTTTACTTCCATCAAGACATAGGTTTATGGTGTCTGTGTCACTGTTGTAACAGCTTATATACAATGATATTTTCTGTGCACCAATGGTACAGTGTTATTTAAAGACATTTCCAAGTGGGAGCTTGTACTGTAGAGGGACAAACCTGGAACTGAGCTGGACTTTTTAGGAGCTGTGTGCCCCTGAGAGATGAATTGTCTAACAGACAAAGGTCTATTAGAAAGATGGGATCTGAGACTGCTCGGTGCTGAGCCAGATACCCACCTTAGTGCTTAAGTGAGTCGATTAAAATTTCATGATCAAACCTCAAATGCTGCACTAAGGTCTAAAAGAAGTAAGACTGAGCAATCTCCTGGCTGCATCCATTTAGGTTTTTAGCTTATGTCTGTGTGCTCTGGGGTCATCGAAAATCTAAGGTGAATTTTCTCAGAACTCTGTGTTTTTGAAAGCCTAATGTGAGGTCTGCAGGGTGTACTTATTGCCGTTATATAAGTTCTGAAAAGGAACCTGAATCAAAGACCCACTGTGTTCCTGCACATTTAATATTGATTCCACTAACTCATATTAGTCAGAATTGCTTGATTGAAAAGATGCAATAGAAGCTGATATAGTATCAGCCAAAAGGTGACATAAGTATGTTCTATAACAAAAGTATCTTCAGTCTCAATCAAGTGCAGTCATGTCAGTTGTATTTTCATCACCCTTTTAAAAGTGATGATTAGCCCATGAGGCATTTAATGCAAATAGTCCTAGAATGAAACACCTCACAGCCTTGTTTACATAAATCTGAATAATCATGGGTCACTGAACAAGCTATGAGGTAGCAGACATATCTAAAGTTCATGTTGTGCCTTGAGAAATATTTAACTAAAACACCAGTCTGGATGAATTAATCAAAACACAAAAGCAAAGAGGCTTGGAGAGGTTAAAACTGCAGCTAATGTGCAAAGATGATGCAGATATTGATGATGCACATGAAAGAATGATTGTCAACCTGCACATATGACATTTGCCAATGAAGGTTCATGCACCAAGATTTCATAGCAGCCTGGTCACCATGGCTGAAATTGTCTCTTGCAGACTACAAAGCAAAATAATGTGTGTGTGTGTGTGTGTGTGTGTTTCTCTTGTGATGAAGCTGTGTGAGTGCTGGCTGTGGTTTGTTCAGGTGAACCCACAGACGTTATCTCTTGCTGCCAGAGATAAGTCTGACAAGTGCCACAGGTGAGAGCGGTCAGTGGTGTGACATGCCTTCTGGTGCTGAAGGCGTGTCATTTTCTGAAGGCATTGACTGGTTTGAAACAGTGTTTGCCAATACTGAGTATGTGCAGGACTCAGTTTGGTATTTCATATGAGCATTCCTAATATTGATATGGTCATATCAAACAGTTAAATACTTACAGTAGCTTAATATACATAAACCTGCATTAATTGATTTGTTTTGGCCACTTGGGGGCAGTGCAGCAAGCTGTTGTGTTACGTACTACCTTATAAAGCTGTTTTGGAAAACTTAACGAAGTTTCCTATTAACACAATCAGCACACTCAGGGCAACATTCATTTGTAGTCGTGTTTTTTGGCAACCTGATGGTCCAATATTCACTCTCCTCCTCTGTTTATGGTCTCCACCAACTCCATGGCAAAGTATCTCTCTCTTTTGCTGCTAAATGCTCCACTATGTTTGCCAGCTAGTCGTTAACTTTGTCAGGCAGTCTTGTTTGTCTTAGTGCCGGGCAGGTAGTGTACAGTGGGTTCATCACAGCTATTTTTAAGAAAACAATTCCCTGCTGCGTCAGTAGATCGCCTCCGCTGGCGTCCGCAAACGGGCTGCAATGGCTGCAACGTAATCCTTGCGAGATTACTTTGTGAGTAAGATCATTTTTGTTTAACCAGGAGCAGAAACAGTAACTCGTAGTCATTTAGACCCCAATATTTGGGAAAAAAATAGGACCCAGGTTTAAAAATACCGGAGTTTCCCTTTAAAAGGTAACAATACGGTATGTCTGTTGTTTCTATGTGCACTGCCCCCAAGTGGCCAAAAATTAGTTCATGCAGGTATAATTTGCCGTAAAAGCAAAACAATGAGCTGAAAGATGCTGAAAAGCTCCATATAGCTGAATGGAACTGCAAAGGTGGGTGATAATTCTCTGTGGGTTCAGAGCAACACTTTTCACATTACACGTTTGATCCATTGTTAATATAAAAATATTGATAAGTGCAGCTTTATAGACTATTCACAGACACAGCTGAACAAAATTGAGTTTCACTGCACTGCCTGAGAAAAGACTGACGAGCTGTATTTCCACAAGACGTGACAGCCTTCAAACTGCTGGCTAGTTGGCCCACAAGGAGATTGGCATTAGTACAGAGGCACCGTGTTCAAGCTAGCATGCATAAGAGAGCTGCAGCAGCTATGGCAGATGTTCATGGCAAGGAGGTTCAGACAACATGGCGGTCAGGAAGGTCACCACCAAGTGAGTGAAGCCTCTAAACTGTTCTGTATGGCAGCGTTTCACAGCTCAACCAGAGAATCACTAGCTGAACATTCAGACTATTACACTATGTACCAGCTTCTCCTTTCAACACTTCAGCCATATTGTTAGACTGAATTATTAAATCAAGGTAAAGCTGATGAAGTGGAACGAGCAATTAGAAACTCAATCAAAAAGTAGCTCAAATCTCAATCTGCTCATTTGCATTAAGACAGTTTAGTTGCTGTACATCATGACGGAGCTCCGCGGTATTCAATTGAATGCAGTTCAGTCTTTATTGTCCCACACGGCCACATTTGTTCTGTAGGGCAAGGCTTAGAAGATAGATTTGAAGAGGTATCATGTCTTTGCTCTTTCTATCCGTCATTAGGCTAATGAGGACTTTCATAACAGGGTGATAATTTGAAAAAGATGTGATAAGTGTTCGTCCCTAGAAAGTCATTTTCTGGAATGAAAGTAAAAACCTGAAATCATTAGGTCTGTGAAGGTAATAGTTTTTGAAGAAACACGTCAACGTTTCTTGCTTAGGTGTATTTTAGGATGAGTGGAACAGTACGGAACATAAACAAGGCCATCACTCAGTGTTTTGAATGAGTAATTATTAGTGTCTTTCCGCTCCTGCTTAAGCTTGTATCTTGGTTCAGTTTAAAGCTTAAAAGTCATTGGATTTTCTAAATTTGGTCTGATAGACTATAATTAAAATGTTTAAAATAAAGTCAGGGAAAGGAGGTATGTGAAAACGTTTGGTACCCCTTTCTGAGACACTCATTGTAAAGGGTTTATAAGAAGTAACTAAAGGGTTAATTAATGGCTAATAAATCATTTAGTAATGCTTTATAGATAAGTTACAAGCCATTAATTAGAGCAGTTTTTTGTACAAATTAAACGAGATACAACATATTAGTTAATGAGCTTTGGAGAGAGCTGTTTCCCCATTTCCAGTCTTTAAGCTAAGCTAGTCATCTCCTGACCGTATCTTAATACTTAGTGTACAGACATTAGGGTAGTATTCTTTTTCTCATCTAACGCTTGGCAAGAAATCCAGTTCAGTTGACTCTGACGGATTTTGAAACTTTGGATAGAGCCAGTCTAGCTGGTTCCAGTCTTCAAAAACCCATCTTACTGATGAATTAAAGACCTAAAAGACAAAGCTAGAGTGATGTTGGAGGGTAAACACCAGCAAAATGGATTTTTCACAAACGACTTAGCAACCCCACAATTGTTCTTATCAATGGCTTATAACTGATCGATAAAGAATTAGTAAATTATTTATTGACCATTAATAAAGCCATTAGTTACAACGTAAAACACTTTGTTCAGCGTGCCTTGTTAGAAGGTGGTACTGAACTCTTACTCAACATCACTTCCTCATATGTGTATGATGAAGCATTTTATGGAGCGGTTAGAACGGTTAGATTTTCTTTTGTGTAGGGTGAAGCTTAAAAGGCCTCTTTGACCGATTTAAAACCTTCTTAATGACATCCTGTCTGACACTGTCAGGTACCTGCTAATGAAGACTTTCATTCTTGAGAGAAAATATGCATTTTCCTAAAACTGCATATAAGAAACTGTCAAAAGCTGAACTAGTATCTGGTTCACTTCAAAGCTTTAAAGCCTTTATGTTGAAAATTTCTGTATTCTGCAGATAAAATATTCAAACGTTTTCCAGCATACCAACTTAACTCCACCTCTCCCACATTATAATTACCTTTTTATTATGTTTTACACTCTGCCCATTCACCTAAGGAAGACTGTTTCTATCATATGCTGGTCACTTATTGCTTTATTGTTTTCCTTGACTGGGTAGTCCAGAGCTCACTGGCAGCAGGTTGATCCCAGGCCAGGCAGGCAATTTAAGCTGTCCAACATCTCTGGCCACATCATGACTTTTTAACATTTTCTATCCGTTTTTACTTTATAATTCAGTAGCAGGAAAATATACTGTATGGAGCCGATGTGTCATTAAGGAGTTCAGATTGTGGGCTGACTCCATCTACTGGTCACTCACGTGGCTTCCATGTTAATATGTATATACTGTAGCTCTGTGAAGTGAAAGGAATAAAAGAAATACAGTGGAGTGATATGTAAAATAGAAAATCACTTCAAAGGATAGCGTGTGCAGCAGGCAGAATAAAAATCTAAAAGAATGTCCGGCCCAGGCAAGCAAGAGCAAAGACTTGAGTGTGCTCTCACACTGAGCTGTCTGGGTTTCCTCAGGTGACACTGCTGTAATCTCACAGCAGACATCACAGACGAAAACCCGCAGTTCTCCTCTCCACAGTGCCACTGTGCCCTCCTTCACCCGCCAACGCACCATCAAAAATGCAAAACCGTGGCATGGAACCAAAAGTGGAACATGGCTCGTGGTGAGGGGGGATATCACAGCGGAAGAGATTAGCGCTGGTGGGGGGAGTCTTACAGTCAGACTACTGTATTAACAAAACCCTGCGGTGAGCACAGCAGGCTTTTTATGGATAGGGGGGCAAGGTGATGGGGAGGTATTCTGACAACATTGGAGGAAACTAGTAGAAGTTGTTACTTACTAATTACTGAGCACTCATTAATTGACCTAAAAATCCAGAGCAGAAACAAATCACCGCCTGAGGAAAGAAAATGTATTACCGCTGATGCCATTAAAGCTTTGATTCAAACAATATGAGACATTTTCAAACAAAATATAACCCATTCCCAGTTCATTAAAGTTTCATTTGAAGTTCCAAACACCTGTCTGACAGCCGTTTCCTGGGAGAAATCTTTTGCCACACGAAGTGATGCATTTCACGGATTGAAAATTGAGCAGTAAAAGCCACTATTGCTTTTAGATAACAACAAGAGCGCCACCTACAGAAACTGAACTTCATTAAAGGGGTACTCTAGTGATTTAGTATTGCTCTTCCATAAAGTTGGGGGTCTCACAAGAGACAGATTAAAAAAACGAATGGTCAAAATTGAAGCAGCAGAGTCCAGACTTTTAGTCCCTTGTATGAATCAAGCTCCAAAAACACTGGATCTTACATTTCCCAGAATGCAACCAAGAGCATAATTTTTTGGACCCTCCCTGCCTGGTAAATGCCCACGTTTTACAAACTCCATTCTCCTCAGATTGCCTGCTTTCTGTTACATTTTACATTTTAAGTCCAATCCCAGGTCAAGATGACCCTGATGACATCACTATGACGTCATCAGGGTAGAACGCTCCTCCAGAGGCACAGAAAACATTATACAACTGTTTTCACCGACTGAGTAATACTCATGAGAAAAGTGACCTTTATACGTAAAATTGATAGAGTGCGGAAATTTATAATTATTTATTATAAGTTTTAACTAATTGAGAACTCCAAAATAACAGACCTGAGCTTCATCTAAAATTAAATGGCAATATTTTTATTAAGTTAGGAAATCAACACATTTAAGAAATGTAATTATATATACTGGTTCTACTGTATGGATTAAAAAAAGACAAAAATAAGCTTGACACACCAAGCTAATACATGATATAGACTTTGCATTTCACATACCCATAAATAGTGATCTTGGTTCAAATTATAATTACAAGTTCATGTCATCCTCACAGCTGAGTGGATGATGTGCCGTACCCTCCCAGTATTTATTTGTTCACATCAAAAAAAAAAATAAAATCAAGAACACTGTCACTGAACTGTCCTTAAATATCTTAAAACTACACTATAAAATACATAAAGCATATCTACCATGTGTTCCATGGGAAACAAAGAAAAGGCAATGGTTTAAGAAATCATTTCTCATGAAATATCGGTAAGCCTTAAAATAATCTTTCAAGCGATTTCAGTAAGGTCATTTACAACAGGTAAACGAGGCAGAGATTTACCATTAAAGCAGTCAAATAATACTAACATTTGCTACTTTGTTCAAAATATACAGAAAATAACATTGGTGCAAAACGCTTCAGTCAGAGTCGCTAGTGGCATGCACCACAGTAAACAACTATGCTGAAATTCACAGGGTGTAGCAGGTAAAATGGGTATGTTGGAGAAAGTGTTGTACAGTAGTGGCCATTGTAATACAGTAATCCAGTGTTTGTGACCTGCAGAGAACTTCTGCACAGCTTTGATTACAGTGGTATTAGTGTTCCTCAGTGTTCCTCTTTGTCTCGGCCTTTCTTGTCCTTCTCGTCCTGCAGAGCGGTGCCCAGCTTCTTGATGAGCACTGACAGCACCTTGTCCAGCGGGTCCATCACGCCCCTCTGCAGCCACTTGGGAATTGTAGTCCTGGCGTGGTGGAAGCCCAGTTTTTGCAAGATGTAGTCCACACCCACTGGGTCAATCTTACGTCCAGTCCAGGAGATAAGCCTGAAGATGGAAGAAATGTTTTGTTAAGTCGACGCTAAATGCATTTCAGACATTATATGCTAATTACTGGAGAATTATTCACCCAGATTGAAAAAAGGAGTGTTTTAAAACTACAGAAACTCATTTGTTCTTTACAAATTATTTCAATCCAAATGTCCTCACTAACAGTGGGAAAATGTAACTCAGTACAATTACTCAAGTACTGTACTAAGGTACACTTTTGAGGTACTTTACTTGAGTATTTCCATTTTCTGCTGCTGTACACTTCTTCTCCACCACAACTCAGAGGGAAATACTGTATTTCTTATTCCACTACACTATTTAACAACTGCAGTACTAGTTACTATGGAGATGAAGTTATTAAATACAAAGTAATTCATCTAAAAGTTCATCTATCCAACAGTATTCAAATTTCTGAAATTAAAAAATCAGCTCCACCTCAACACCACCTGCAACATAAAATGCTGCTTACACATTCATTACTATTACTAATGATAATTCAATAATATAATAAGATGATATAACCTGACAGGAGCAATTACTGCACAGTCAGTACTTTTACTGCTAATACTTACATACTTCACTTTTCACCACTACTTCACATTGTGGTATTAGTACTTTTAATCAAGTAAAGGAATACTCTGAATGCACTGCTCACTGAATAGCTGTCACTCACAGTTCACCACTCAGATAAATGGGCTTTCAGCAGCCTATATTCTCCTGTTTCTACTAGAAATAGCAGAAATAGTAGTAACACTCAGCTGCCTGCATTTTATGCTACTTCGACTATAAACAGTAGAATATGGGATACCAAGATTCTGTGTTATACAATGATTTATAGTCTTATACAATGATGTGTGACAGCCTTGTGTATTTGGATTTGCGTGTTTGGTGCGTCATTGTAGGAATGTGGTGTGGCTACAAGGTCATACGCTTACAGTGTCACAAATGCTCCATTTTCTCCTCTGCTGGTTCTGAATGGGCATTATTCATGAATGAGCATTGTGACTTGATTTGACTCCGTCATATGAATGGGCGTGCGTCTGATAACTAACTACTCCAAATGTCTATGGTGCGGTGGAGCAGAGCTGACCTGAGAGTCGGCTCCAAGTGCCAGGTGTTGCACATGAACTCCCTCCAGTCCACCGTGGTGTAGTTGATGCTGTCATCCTTGTCCTTGTCTGCGGAGCTTTCGTCATGCAGGGCAGTAGGGCTCTTCTGGCCTGGCCGAGCCGTGAACATCCTCGGGGCAAAAAGGGCTGCGGACGGACGGGGGAGAAGAGAGGCAATGAGGTTGTTGCTTCGCACGCTCCACTGCCCTGGTGTTTTCTTTTTAACATGGCACATTCAACAACAACATCCACAAGTAGAACACAATAAACATTCATTAATATCCCTGAAAGCACAGTCGGCACCTTGACAGTATGGATCCAGACTCTATTCACATTCAAATGGCCATCTGCCCTACTTTAATTAATCAGGATTAATCAAACTCTGATGAAAATCTTCAGCGCTCGCCTCTTTTTCTATTCAGCTGCAGGCTCAACAGAACAAAGTCATGGCACTATTTTAATTGTCATGAAGAATGCAAGGTTGCCGGCATAAAGAGTGCTAATTTGTTCCTTTCTGACAATAGGAAACCCATTAAAATGCTGCCAGCATTGGGCTCTCTGACCTCCCCGCTGTGTGTGAAAATAACACTCAGCTTCCTGCGTTTCATGCTGCTCTCCAAAATGTGTCCAACAGCATACAAACAGCTTCACAGGTACGCAGGCAGACAGATGTGGTTCATCTTGTTATTTCCCTTTGGATAGTTTGATGAGTCATTTTCTTGACATGCTGTACAATGGCTTGTTCACAACTTTGGAGGCTCTTTTCTTCTTCTTTTTCCCCCCCCCAATACTCTTTATTTAGTACATTGTTATCCCTTACAGTAGTTACTTCTCGAGAAGAAAAAAGGGGGGAAAAGAAGTATCAACTTCTAAAAAAAGAACAAAAAAAACCCCCATACATACACACACACACACATATGTGTGTATATATATAAATAAATGTGTATGTGCATATATAAATAAATTATTTTTTTCATTTTTGAATAAAATGCTTTTCATTGCTACACCTATTGTAGATGACTCAGGAATTTGTCCCACAGTGGGTGGATTGTTGAAATGACTGAACATCGTTTATTTCTCACTGACTGACTGACTGACAGACAGGATTAAGGAAAGACAAAAACCTTTCTCCTTCTCCTTCAGGTAGGCGGACACCAGGTCATGAAGAAACATGATGAGCTCAGCGTCCATGGTGACACAGATGTGGTCTGTGAATTCTGTCACCACGCTGCACTCCACTTTGGGTTTGCTGTTGGAGTCTGGAACAAATAAAAGCAAAACAAATTAAAGATCTGGACCAGAGACAAACAGCTGATTCTTATACTTAAACTTTACATTGGAAAGATTTTATTTAAAACTCTTACATATCGATTGGATTGTAAGCAGCGGTGTTAACACGACTCCTAACCTAAACAACAATTTAACCTTAAAAGGGTACTCCACCAGCTTAGCATTGTACTGTAAAAAAGGATAAAAATCAATGCAGCAGAACCAGAGACATGTTTTTTATTCCCCACATTCTTCTTTCTTGTCAACACCTGGCCTACATTACCCACAATGCAACTCGACTGCCAACAGAGATTCAGGTGTGTTATGCTAGCAGCAGCTAATGTAGCCTCGAGCTACAGAGGTCTGGTGAGCTCATTTCTTCCTAACTCCACACTAACAGATTTTTTTCATTAGCAGTAGTACTCCCTATAATTTACTCCCTAGAGTTTTGCAGCTATGTGTATACAATTACTATGTAATATGGAATTGGGACACACTGTTTTGTCAGAGGAGGTGAGTGTTAATGCTCGATTCCTGTCTTTGAATTGAAACCACATTTCTTTAAACCAGACTGAAGAACACAACTTTTTTTTGTTGTACCAATAAATTATTACTGTGCAGCAAAGTTGATGTGATTGTGCTGAGGTCATGTTAGTCAAGGGCAACAATTCACACAATGTTTGCTGACTAAGAGGATAAAATGATACATTCTGACCTTAAAAACTGCCTGAGAAAAGACTTCAACAGATTATTGAAGTTTATTGCCTTTATGTAGCGTTACATTACTTTGTGGGGCCCAGTCCTACCTGTTAGAGAAGGTTCATCGGGATCTTGTACGTGGATGGACTTGAAGTCCAGTTGCATTCTGGGAAGAGCAAAGATTGTCTCCGTTTCGTGGTTGTAGCTGGAGGAGCTGCGGAAGCTGCTCAGCAGACTCGAGCTTTTGGCAGCCGCTCCGCTCTCTTGGTTGTTGGCTTCCACGTTCCTGAGCAAGTTCAACTCTGAAACGGGAGATAAGACATGTCAACACTCTTTTGAGTTGACGGTCGTGTTCACACTTCTCTGCTTTTCTGCTTTGTTAAATACTATCTGCGCCTATTTTACATTTCAGATAACAGGCAGCAGCTGCGAGGAAAGGCAGATGGAAAGAAACGCTACGGCTGTCTTCTTCAAAAACTTTGGAAAGTTTGAGTTAGAATAGTTTGCAAGAGTGCGAGTTTAAACACAACGAGGCTGTAAAGGCGGATGAGTGAGTAGATGAGTTTCTGTTTAATGTCCCCGACAACCTCTGTAGTCTCATTTAGCCACTTGTTAGCAACCGCCTTTTTTAAGACACGTAAAAGCTTCAAAATTCACGAGTGGGGTATTTACTGACGTATTTTATGTTGCAGAACAAAACATGAAAATCTCTTAAGCTTGTGTTAACCACAAATCTTATTTCAGGCATCTAACCAAAAACCCATTCAGAAACCTATTGACTTTGAGACGAAGGAACCAGAAGTGCAAACATGCGAACTCATTTCCGGGTTTAGGACGCATTCCTGCACTACTCTATTCAGATTTTAAATTTGTGAAAAAGAAGGCACTGGTGTCAGATCGGTACTCAGATTCGGCAGATACTCTGAGTTGAGGTATTGGAATCGGTATCAGGAAAGACAAAGTTGGATCGTGCATCCCTATGTGCGAGGATACTAAATAAATGGTTACCTTCATTCCTCATGGCAGTGACGTAGTTGAACCATTCTTTGACTGTGGCGACTCCATGTGGGGGGTTTTCATGCCGCCGGCGGGTTATTTTGGTTATGGTGGCCATGGGGCTTTCGAGTGCACCGCAGGGCTTGGTCACCATAGTGTTATGACCAAGATGGAAATCCAGTGTCTGAACAATGTAGGTAGAATCATCTTTGGAGCCTGGACGTGACAGAAACAAGAGTCAGTTATCGAAAAAGGGATTATAGTGCCAACCCCAAGTGTATAAATGCAAAGCAAATTGGGCTGCTGAAAAATATTTTTATGTCTGATTGTTTTTTTTTATTATTTAATTATTTTTCTATACCATTTATCCAATGGAAGTTCCTGAAATGAACATTTTGTCTCACCGTCCTCCCAGATCTTCTGAGCCTCTGTCCAGAAGGCGATGTTGGGCTCTTCCAGGTGGAATAGAGCCCACGACTTGGAGCGGAAGTTGGGCCCGTGGAAGCAGGCCAGGGTCATGTGATTGCCATGGAGGCTCATTGAGCCACCCAGCTGCACGGCGTCCTCAGGCAGAGGCATCTGGAAGAGGGAGATGTGGCAACCTGCGATTACCTTCAGCACCCCGGGCCAGTGGCGGTGATGGGCTGCATCCATGTCTGTGTGACGAAGACAGTTAGAAGACACAAAATGAGAGGGGAGGGGAGGGGGAGAGGTTGGCAGACAAATCAATTCTGACCTGAACATGAGGCATGCTGCTGGTAGTGGAGGTTTTGGGTATTATGTTATTTTTATCCTTATATAGCCTCCAATCTTTTGTAATGTGCTTTTTGTTTGTTTCTAACTATCTCATGAGCATGTTTGATTACATTCAGTTGCTGAACCACCTTGTCAACTGTTTGAAAAAGTGGTATACAAATGAAGCTTATTAGAATTACAAATCATTTCACTTCCTATAACCAGCATGACTGCCTGAGACACAGTCTGCATTACATATTACACCCAGCAGTATAGAAATAGGGCATGCTTACAAAGCTCTGCAGATCCTTTCTCAGTGTTGATGACAGGGGTTTTGGGGGGCAGGTAGGGGCCAGGGCCCCAGGTGGAGAGGGCCCGCTTGCTGGTGTCAAACTGCTGCGTGAAAAACTCCTGCAGCTTCATGCCGATCTTGATGAGGTCTGGTGTGGTGGAGCGTGAAATGATCACCTGGAAAATGTCCCACTGCAGGTCTCCATGGACGAAGATCTCACTGGAAGGAGAGAGGGAGAAAAGATTGGGGGGGTGAGAAACAGGGAGATAGAAGATTTAGACGGTTCAGAGTGACGAAAACATAAAAAAGGCAAAAAAGCAGATGGAAATAGTGTATCTGGAATGACCAAACAGGAAATATTATTTCTGTTGCATGATAAGCTTCTGCTGACATCATTCACACCTTTTCTCTGATAGGCTGGTGTCAACGGTGCACAGGTTGACCTTCCATTCGTCCTGCAGCTGCAGGTCAGCATTGCTGAAGACTCCCATCAGGATGCTGGAGCCCATGTAGTCCACCCGCGCCTCCGTTGACCCCATGGTGATCTGGATCTTATGACTGGGTTGCTGGTTGGGGTGTTCGGAGATGTGGGCTAGAAAACAAACAGTAATTTGTTAGCACTGTAGTGACCGCTTATACAGAGACATGGCCATCAAACTAAGGGAGAGAAAAACTGGTTTTGGAGAAAGTTTGGGGGAGAAAAAGAAACAGGGTTTATTAAAACTGAACTAGCAGTCCCCTCAGGACCAGGACATCCAGTAGATTGCAAAGCTACTCACCCCCAAGAGTTTTGACATCATGTTTTGCCTTAGATTGAGATGTCATATTAGGATGAAACTTTTTTTTTCTTCAATTTTGTACAGCAAAGGTACTCCAAATTCCACCTTTTAAAAATACAACATGTTGTAGACTGGAGGAATAATAAAATAAGTATGAAAAAAGAAAAGCATATTCACACACTCATTCGTTGTTCACAAAAATCCGTCCATTTCAAATGAAGTGATTCATTTTGCCCCATTTATTTAAATGTCCTAACCTAAAAAAATCTTTAGCTCACTGCGGTATCAAGAACAGAGTCTTTTTCTTGGGCAAAAATTCAAATGTTTAATTTTCAAAACGATTTTGCTTTTTAAAAAAACAGTGCAAAAACTCAAGGGCGGTGAACAGAGTCCAATCTGCTGCATTAAGTAGAAATGTTTCAATGAACAGATTTACATGCAAAGCTTCAGCAGGAGAAATAAACTATCATGAACACTCATATACACAAGGTCTAAAGAAATACTCACTTCTAAATACATTACACACACACACATATACATATATACACATATATATATACATATACATATATATACATATATACACACACACACACATATATATATGTGTCAGACTCTATAATCAGTACAACTCCCGGTAATCTACACTTGACTGTCAGTGTGCAGACTATTCACTACTATACTTCATCTACTGCTGTGCATTATCTTCATACATATATTGTATTCATGATGTTA